>CAUYTI010161416.1:0-25407 GCA_963575145.1 Galago senegalensis
TTTCTTCCTTCCTTCCTTCCTTCCTTCCTTCCTTCCTTCCTTCCTTCCTTCCTTTCTTTCTTTCTTTCTTTCTTTCTTTTTTTTTCATTATTTTTCATGAGACTGAATTTCACTGTGTACTCCTGGCTAGGATGCCCATAATCTCAGCCTTGTACACAAAGGTATCTAACACTTCTAGTGAAATGATCCTCCTGCCTCAGCCTCTAGAGTAGCTGATAATATAGGTAAGGAAAAAAAACACTTGAATACCCTTTTGATTTTAGTAGAAACCTTGTGGGTGATCATGGCTGAGCTTGCTTTCTGTTGCTCAGCCTTTTCTCTTGCATGGGAGCTCAGGGGACCTGCTCAATATTGCTTCCTATTGCATTGAAATATTGTAATCATGCATGGGATAAGTCATTGAGCTCTACTTAAGAAGTTAGTTATGGGGCCTTTGAGGAATGTCCAATCCTCAGGCCTCAGTGACACATAGGAAATATGTCAGGACTGTTTAACTTATCTTTGGTGGGAAAGCACCACAACTATACATAGATCTCTTTTTTCCTTGTCAAGTTTTATTAATTATTGTGTATTATATGTGTTGTACAACATCTCTTCAATATGCAATGTGGCCAGGCAGTCAAAAGTTTAGAAAAACCGAACACAGAATTCAAGATTGATGTAAATTTAAAGATAAACTGATATTGCCCATGATCATCATAAATAACTGTAGTCATGGAGTACTATACTGGACATAGTGCCTTTCCAGATTTCAAGAGGAAACCTCAAACACACCTACTGTCAAACATAAGCCTACTGTAGAGAGAAGTCAAACATTGTGAAAAGTAGAACTGTGAACTGTGTGATTTATCATTTAGGCATGTCAAATCATTGTCTCATCATGAGGCTTGATTTCTTGTTCTATAACATCCCAGAGCAGCACTTGGCATAAACCACACTCTGCCATTTAATTCCAAAACCATGACTTGAAAAGTAAAGCATGGGTTGTTGATTCCTTTGTCCATGGTTAAAAAAAAAAAAAATCAGGGAAGCAGTTATTGAGTGTGGAGAAAATAACACCATTCTTTGTAACAGTTTGAACTCAATAATTATCTCAGATAGCAGGAGCTGGTCGAAGCTACTGTGGGACAGGAGAGAGGCAATCTATATAGAAGAGAGTGTTAGGGATAGGGAAGGGATCTCTCTGTGAGAGGCAGACACAGGGGTCTGGGACTCATATACTTCTCAGGAGGCACGTGAACCAGAGCAAAATACTTCTGATCTAGTCTGCACTAATGCAGCTCCTGTTTGGGATTTGATTTACAGCATCTTATAGTCTTTATGACATAGAACATAGAAGCATGCCCAACTCTTCTCCCATACACCTTTATACAGGCATTCCTTCTCTGAGTTAAAACTGGGTGCATCCACACTCGCATATCCCCACACCATGTTGTGCTGAAGGACTTCCACTCCCCACCTGAGTCATTGATATTAGAACCCCAGCCAGACTCTGGACACTGCTGTTGTCTTGCCTAATGCTGAGCCAAACTCTAACATGGGAAGCAGCTACTGCTGCACCTGGCCCCATCCCACACCAGGCCCTTGCCCATCCACAACTGGACCTGAAAGGAACACTGCAGACCACCATAGTGGGCTCCTTGTGCCCGGGGGAGAGGGATCTTGATTTTGGTGTTGGATTTTTCCATGGATCTATCCAATCACAATTCAAATTTGGAAGAAAGAAGGAAAACAATGATATCTCCAGCCAAATTCAAAGAGGATAAGGAGATCATAGCAGAGTATGATACTCAGGACAAAGACATCCCTGCTCAGGACAAAGATCAAATGAAATGCCTGGTCCAGCAGTGTGAGTTTCATGTGCAGCTGTTACAGGACCTCCAGAAATTCATCAGAAAGAAGGCTATGATTAAGATGGAATACTTCCATAATCTGGAGAAGCTGGCTGAGCACTTCCTGATCAAGACGTGCAGCACCAAGAACCAGCATTTCAAGCAGAATCAGAATGTTCTCTCTTCAGTCAACTGCTGGAATCGCCTCTTAAACCAGGTGAAGCAAGAGAACAAGTTCCATACCACCTTGAGTGACATGTACTTCAATAACATCATTCCTTAATTTGTCCATGTCTGCAAGGAATCTGGAAGACTCTTTAAAAGGAGGGGGGGCAGAACCAAGAGCACAGACTACAGTCAGGTTTTACAAAAGCCCCTGTTCAGAAGGAGACTTAAAAAATGAAGTTAAGCAAAGGAGCTGATGGTTTGGAGTGGAGCCAAGAGAGAAGATTGAAGAGTGCACTTCAACCTTTCTGAGGTGAGCTGAGACCCCAAAAATACAACCAAAATTTACAAAATCCTCTACCAAGCGATTGAGAGTCCCCTCTCCCCACAATAAGGGCTTGCTTTATTAAATGCAAATAGACAAGCAGAGTTCAAACATCCTCCCACTCTATCCCATGGGAGACACCCTCTAACAACTGGACCTCCTACCCCTGCTGGCATGCCACAGCACCCTTCTGACAAGCATAAAACTATTAAACTGTATAAAACTGTATAAAGTCTCCACCTTAAACATTAAACACCGAAGACTTCACCCCCACACACACCCTGAGGTCTGGAGGTTTGTTACCTACAGAATACAGAATCGTGGGCATCTCCTGGAGAGAAGTAGAGGGGGAAAGGGATGGTGCTGCTCTGTGCTGACTGTGCCACAGGAGTGAGAAGAAGAAAGTTGGATTGGAGGAAGTCATACAGCAGTGGTGGCATCCTGAGCTGTGAACTGACACCATTCACATGAACTTGGTAACATTTATAAGTAAAAAGACAATTAGCACCAGCCCTCAGGGAAATGTCTGAGACAAAGGCAGTGGGTTGTCAAAGGCTGGAATTGACACCTGAGTGTAAACTCTAATTTATTTCAGGCTCAGAGCTGAGTTATTTAGAACTCAGAAAGCCTCTGACTTCCAGGAGAATTTAGACTGGACAGAAGGTGTGAGGCTGTAACAGCCACAACTTTCAAAGTATAAATTATTCTCCTACTGGATTGGACTCAGATTTCCCAATGAGCACCTCACCTTCAGGGGAATGCTGAGACAAAGGCAAAGGGCAGGCAGAGGCAGGGATTGACACCTGAGTGTAAAATCTAATTGTTGCCCAGGGTTGGGTTGCTCCTCAGAGGTAGCAGCCTTTGACTTGCAGAGGAATCTAGCTGCAACAGAAGACAAGGGGCTGAAATTAAGAGAACGTTCACAGCCTAATGTAAACACACAAGGCAGCCCTGCTGGATGCAGATATCCAGGTAATTTTGGCAGTCATAAACCGTAGGAGCAGTTGTGTACTGGAGTGAACAGAGTCACAGACCTGGGGGATTATGAGTGATGGGGTGCAAGCTGGGGAAGGAGGTATTAACCTTCCCTGGCTAACCCATCTTCTGGTTGGGTCCCTTTCCCACCATGGAGCACGGGAACAAGTTATATCCAAAATGCGAGAAGACCCCTCTTATCTAGCTACTGGAAACATTTGAACTTTTCCACCTGAAACATGTGTTGACTGGGACAACTGATTTGGACCCCTTAATCCAGGCAGACTAAACAGGGACTATTGAAAGGGGCACGCTGAGTGTATTATTGAGGAAAGGTTTGATTTCATTGCCAAAATTTTTTATGAAGGGTGGGGCAATTTAATTGCTGGTATTTCTCCACAGCTGAGACATCAAACAAGAGAAACTGAATCACTAGGGTAGGGCAGAGACTAGATGAAAATAAGAGAGAGCCACTTAGCCCCACCACACCAAGTAGGTCCCCAGTCTCTCAGGCCATACCAACATATGGGTATTTGACAAACATCAAGGGGAAAAGCCAAATGGGGTAAAACAATCATGGGGCAGAATCAGCAGAAAAGCTCTGGTAATATGAATAACTAGAGTAAATCAACCCCCCCCAATAAAAGTATGTGACTGGTAATATGAATAACCAGAGTATGTCAACTCCAACAAGAAAGGATGAGGAAGACAAAACTGAAGATCATATGTAAACACATAGTTCAGATGTCAGAAATTGAATTCAGAATTTGGATTGTAAATAAGATTGATAGAATAGAGGCAAAAATAGAAATAGAAATTCATGGAGCATTCTAAAAGTTAACTCAAGAATTCAGTGAATTGAAAACAAAACCACCAAACATTTTAAAATATTAAGGCCAGAGATTGCTGCCCTCACAGATCTGAAAAATATGGTAAAATCTCTTGGTAACAAAGTGCAGGAAGCAGAAGAAAGGATCTCTCACATAGAAGACAAAGCTTCCGAATATGTCCAAAAGTCTAAAAAGAATAAGAAATGGAAAGTAAAAATGGATCATTCTCTCAGAGAGCTCTAAAATAATTCAAAGAAAACTAATATTCACCACATAGAAATCCCTGAAGGCGATGAAGTTACTTCACAAAATGCAAAGGCTCTTCTGTATGAAATTATGAAGGAGAATTTTCCAGATATGTCAAAAGATACTGAAATTTAGATTGCAGGCAGCTTCAGAACCCCAGCTTGACTCAAGCTGAAGAAGACATCCCCCAGACACATCATTATTAACTGCACTAAAGTAAATATGAAAGAGAAAATCCTGAAAGAAGCGAGATGTAAGAAAACTATAAACTACAAGGGGAAGAATATTAGAATAACTGCAGATCTCTCTGCTGAAACCTTTCAAAAAATAAGAGGGTGGTCATCGACATTTAATCTCTTAAAACAAAATAACTTTTAGCCAAATATTCTATATTTAGCTAAACTGAGTTTCATTTATGATGGATAAATTAAATACTTTAATGACATCCATGCATTGAAGAAATTTGCCATAACTAAACCAGCTCTCCAGGATATTCTCAGACCTATTCTCCACAATGAACAGTGCAATCCTCCACCTCAAAAGTAAACTAACTCAGAAATTATTGACCAAACTCCAACTTCTACAGTGGTGAAAGGATCAAAAACATCCATTAGACTTTTGAACAACTCAATACCTAAAACTTTATTAGGCTCATCAATAGTTTCAATCAATATGAATGGCTTAAATTGTCCTCTAAAGAGGCATAGCTTGGCTGATTGGATACAGAAACTCAGACCAGACATTTTTTGTATACAAGAATCTCATCTTACCTTAAAAGACAAATATAGACTTAGGGTGAAGGGATGGTCATCTATATTCCAGGCTAATGGAAAGCAGAAAAAAAGCAGGTTTTGCTATTTTATTTGCAGATAGAATAGGATTTAAGCCGACAAAAGTAATCAAAAATAAAGATGGCCAATTTATATTTGTTAAGGTCAATACTCAATACCATGAGTTCTCCGTTGTCAATATCTATGTACCCAACCAGAATGCACCTCAATTTATTAAAGAGACTCTAACTGGCATTAACAACTTGATTTCCCTCAGCTTCATCATAGTTGGCAATTTTAACACTCCTTTGGAAGTTTTGGATACATCCTCCAATAAGAAGCTTAGCCATGAAAACTTAGATTGAAATTTAACTATCCAACTTCTGGACTTATCAGATATCTACAGAACATTTCATCATAACAAAACTGAAAACAAATTTTTCCCATCAGTACATGGGAAAGATACTCCAAAATCAATCACATCTTAGGCCAAAAACTAACCTCACCAAATTTAAAAGAATGGGAATTATTCCATGAATCTTCTCAGACCATTGTGGAATAAAAGTTGAACTCAGCAACAACAGGAATCTTCAGACTAATACAAAAACATTTGGAAGCTAAATGACCTTATGCTGAATCATAGATGAGTCAGAGACAAGTTCAAGAAGGAAATTACCAAATTTTTAGAACAAAATGACAATGAAGATAAGAGTTACTAGAACCTCTGGGATATTGCAAAGGCAGTGTTAAGAGGGAAATTTATACCATTGCAAGCCTTCCTCAAGAGAACAGAAAGAGAGGAACTTAACATCTTAATGGGACATCTCAAGCAGCTGAAAAAGGAAAAACATTCCAATCCCAAATCCAGTAGATGAAAAGAAATAACCAAAATTAGAGCAGAATTAAATCAGATTGAAAACCAACAGATTATAGAACAGATCAGCATATCAAAAAGTTGGGTTTTTTGAAAAAAAATCAACAAAATTGATAAACCTTTGGCCAATCTAACCAAGGAAAAAAAGAAAAAAGTCTCTAATCTCATCAATTAGACATAGTAAAGATGAAATAACAGCAGACCCTTTAGAAATTCAAAAAATCCTTAATGAATATTACAAGAAACTTTACTCCCAGAAATATGACAATCTTAAGGAAATTGACAAATATTTGGAAGCACATCATCTCCAAGATTTAGCCAGAATGCAGTGGAAATGTTGAATAGACCTATATCAAGCTCTGAAATAGCATCAACTATACAAATCTCCCTAAAAACAAAAGCCCAGGACCAGAGGGCTTCATGTCACAATGCTACCAAACCTCTGAAAAGGAACTAGTACCTATACTACTCAATCTTTTCCAAAACATAGAAAAAGAGGGCATAGTACCAACACATTCTATGAAGATAACATCACCCTTATCCCCAAACCAGGAAAAGACCCAAAAAGGAAAGAAATTATAGACCAATATCACTAATGAATATTGATGCAAAAATATTCAACAAAATCTTAACCAACAGAATCCAGCAACACATTGAACAAATTATAAACCATCACCAAGTGGGTTTTATCCCAGGATTTCAAGGATGGTTTAACATACGTAAATCTATACATGCAATTCATCACATGAACAAATTAAAAAACAAAGACTATATGATTCTTTCAATTGATAGAGAAAAAGCTTTTGATAATATCCAGCATCCCTTCATGATCAGAACACTTAAGAAAAATGGTATAGAAGGGACATTTTTTAAACTTATAGAGGCCATCTACAGCAAACGCACAGCCAGTATTATATTGAATGGAGTTAAGTTTAAATCATTTCCATTCAGAATGAATGAAGCAAAGTTGCCCATTGTCTCCATTGCTCTACAATATTGTAATGAAAGTTTTAGTCATCTTAATCAGGGAAGAAAAAGCAATTAAAGGTATCCATATAGGGTTATAAGAGATTAAACTTTCACTCTTCTCAGACCATACGATTGTATATTTGGAAGATACCGGGAATTCTATCACTCAACTGTTAGAAATAATCACGGAATACAGCAGCATCTCAGGTTACAAAATCAACACTCATAAATCAGTAGCCTTCATATAAACCAACAGCAGCTAAGCTGAAAAAAAAAAAAAGTCAAGAACTCTATCCCATTCACAGTAGTGCCAAAGAAGATGAAATATTTGGGAGTTTACCAAACAAAGGATGTGAAACATCTTCATAAAGAGAACTATAAAACTCTAAGAAAAGAAATAGCTGACAATGTTAACAAATGGAAAAACATACCATGCTCATGATTGGGAAGAATCAACATTGTTAAAATGTCAATACTACCCAAAGCAATAGGTAATTTTAATGCAATCCCCATTAAAGCTCCACTATCATACTTTAAAGATCTAGAAAAAAAAAATACTTCATTTTATATGGAACCAGAAAAAAACCTCGAAGAGTACAGACATTAATCAGGAACAAAACAAAGTAGGAGGATTTATGTTATCAGACCTAAGATTATACTATAAATCGATAGTGATCAAAACAGCAGGGTACTGGCACAAATACAGAGAGATTGATATGTGGAACAGAATAGAGAGCCAAGAGATGAATCCAACCACCTACTGTTATCTGATCTTTGACAATCCAATTAATAATATTGAGTGGGGAAAATATTCCCTGTTTAACAAATGGTTCTGGGCTACCTGGATGTCATGATAATGTCAAGACTGAAACTAGACCCACACCTTTCACCATTAACTAAGATAGACTCTCATTGGACTAAATATTTAAACTTAAGACATGAAACTATGAAAATACTGGAAAAAAGTGTAGGGAAAACACTTGAGGATATCAGCTTGGGTGAAAATTTTATTAGGAGGACCCCTCAGGCCATTGAAGCAATGTTAAAAATGCACTTTTGGGACCAGATCAAACTTAAAAGTTTATGCACAGCCAAGAACACAGTAAATGAAGTGGGTAGACAGCCCTCAGAATGGGAGAAGATATTTGCTGGTGATGTCTCCAACAAAGGTTTAATAACCAGAATTCACAGAGAACTAAAATGTATTAGCAAGAAAAAAACAAGCAATCTCATCTCAGGGTGGCCAAGGGAAAGAGAGGCATAAGGCCTACAGATATATGAAAAATGCTCTCTATCCTTAAACATCAGAGAAATACAAATCAAACCAACTTTGAGGTACTACCTAACCCCAGTAAGATTAACCCATGTCCCCAAACCAGAGATGTTTGCATGGATGTGGAGAAAAGGGAACACTTCAACACTGCTGATGGGAATGCAAATTAATTCTTTCCTATTGGAAAGACTTCTGGAGAATCCTGAGGAAACTAAAACAAACCTGCCATTTGATCCTGCAATTTCTTTATCAGGTATACATACAGAAGACCAAGTCACATAACAACTAATATATTTGTATCAGAAATTTTATTGAAGCCCAATTCAAAATTGCTAAGTCATGGAAGAAGTCCAAATGCCCATCGACCCACAAATCGATCAATAAATTGTGGTTCATGTACACCATGGAATACTATAAAGCCGTAAAGAAAGATGAAGACTTTACCTCCTTCTTGTTTATATGGATGGAATTGGAAAATGTTCTTCTTAGCAAAGTATGCCAAGAATGGAAGAAAAAGTAACCAATGTACAAAGCCCTACATTGAAACTAATTCATCGCTTCTATAGAAATGTCATATCCTAATCATAGCCTTAGAATATGGATGGGGGTGAAAGGGGCAGGTGAGGGGAGGGGATAACAGGTGGGACCAAGATTGGTGGGGTCACCTCTATGGTTTATCTTACAAAGCTACAAGTAAATTTTTCTAAAAGCAGAGTATGAACATTTTAACTCAACAAGAAGACAATGACATGAAGTTTATGTTAACCAGTTTGATGAGAGTATATCAAAACATATATGAAAACAGCACCTTGTACCCCAAGATTAGATTAGTGTACACTGTTATGCTATAAGAAATAAAAAAAAATAGTAACATGTCAGCAAGCCATGCATTCTCAATGACATCACCAAATGAAGGTCCTGAATGAGCTCTCTTTGGATATGAAGACATATCACATGTACAATGCCGACAGCATCAGAGCTCAGAGAAAACTAAAAGTGGTGGAAAAGCAAGTAAAGAAGCAAATTGGTAAATTGGTAAAGCAGGATGACTGGTAGACTCCATAGTGCCCAGGCTTCAAAGCCAATGTTTGCATAAAGGAGAATCATGTGTGGAGGAGCTCAGTGAAGAAGATAGAGAAGATGAATGAGAAGTGCCAAGCCAAGTACACAGACAATAAACTGAAGGCCATTAGAGCCTGGCATGAGTACTTACTGGCTTTGTACTACATCCACTACCTGTCTGACTTTATTGATTTTTGTGACTTAGGATACCATGCTAGCCTTAACTGGGCTCTGTGTACCATCCTTTCTGCTGACTTAAATCTGGAACAATCAAAGCATGATGGTCTGGATACCATTGAGAATACAGTGGAAAACATTGATGCTACCAGTGACAAGCAGTGCCCCATGGAGATGTACAACAATGTATTCTGCCCCCCTATAAACTTTAAGTTCCAGTCCCACATTGGGGACATGCCTTCCTAGCTCTGTGCCCTGCAGCCTGTCCAGAGTGAGCTGGTGCAGAGATGCCAACAACTGCAGTCTGCAGTCTGTCTTGCTTATCCACTCGAAAGATTGAAAATGAAGAGATAAAGAAGATAGTGGAGGCCACTCCGCAGAACATCCAGGACATTGTGACTTTTGAGGAATTTGATATGTCTAACTGCTTCTACTACAGCAACTCCATGGAGTCTGTCAAGTCCACAGTCGCCAAAACCTTCATGAGCTAATCTAGCATTACTAAAATTGAAGCCAACTAGCCAGAGACAGAGCAGTTTTATTTCACTAAAGTGAAGGAGCACCTGGAGTGAAGGAACTTCATCACCAAATAACAAGCCAATCACAACCTTCTGCAGAAAACCCTAGGAGAACATCAGTGGAGAAACTGCAGTCTAATCAAGCATAGTTGAACTGTGAGGAAACAGGACTTCAGCAAAGCAACTACTTTGATAGTGGACACCTGCATTCAGTTTATCAGTAGACATGAACTAAAACATAAAAAAAAAAAATTCTGGAAGTCAGACTCCCAGGTGGAAGTTAATGATATATAAAAAAAAAATGCCTTTGATAGAGAAGAGGACCACCTGGCAGGGGACAAGAATGACCATGACATGGATTCCATGGCTGGTCTCCTGAACCATTATTTCCTGGGGCTGGAAGACCTTTTCTTTTCCAAGGACATTTTCATGACCTAATGGCCTGTGTTACAATGGAAAACCTGCAGAAGAGAGCTCTGCATTTTGGAAAGTGCTTCTGGTGCTGCCCTAAATGACTCTGATAATCATGAAATACTTCTTTGCCTTCCTGAATCACTGAGTAGCCTCCCAAGTGAAGATCCTGAATCAGTGAGTAGCCTCCCAAGTGAAGAACTGTTTTAGGCCTTGATTTGGATATTGGAAGTTTCTTGATGGATTTGGGTATATTCATCATCACAAAAAAATATTTGTAGAGACCTGCGGGCCATAGTGCTAGGTTAGAAGAATACATTGTTAAAAAATAAATGAAACCTTGGCCAACACTTATGTCTCCAGGAGAAGGGAGCCTGCCTCATATGCTGCAGGTGCTGGGTTCAAAGCCAGACCCACCTAAACCCTGCAGAAAAATAAAAAAAAAGGCAAAAAAAAAGTTGATACTATTGAACTAAAAAAAAAGGCAAAGAAGAAAAAAAAAACACAGACAGCAACTACACATGCTTAGCAAGAGTAAGATTAAGCTTAAATATACTAACCCAGAGCAACACCAACTGTGACGTTATTCATGGAGATCATATAATGGTTTCGTCTTAAAATTTCATAGTATCCAGGCTTCTGGTCACAGATAATCACGGGGCATTTCTGTGCATTTCAGCTGGTGTCCTACAAGTGTTTTATCCAGGACATTTTTTAGCCCTCCATCCTCAGACAGAGAAGTGATCTCCTATATGTGTCTTATTGATTACATTAATGGATGAGATTCCATTCAGTAGGCTGACAAAATAGCTGATATTTTGTACAGCAGTGACACTGAAGCTGTATTTCAGATGGTAAAACTACATAGAGACACTTAAGTAGGGGGCTCTGTGTTCTCTTTTTTTATTTTTTGAAACAGAGATGCACATTGTATTGAGTACTGACATCAATGCTCACAGAAACCTCCATATCCTGGGTTCATACGATTCTTTTGCCTCAGCCTCCCCAGTGTCTTGAACTACATGCACCCGCCTCAATGCCCAATGGTTTTGTTTTTTTGTTACAGATTGGATGGGACCATTTTCAAAATCACCACCCTCATGGTGACCCACCATTTCAGACATTGAAGATGGGATAGTTTTCAAACTAGGTTTTATGGCCAGGGGTTGTTCTTTATGCCACTCATCTAGGCAATTTCAGAGGCCCAGTCACTTGGATTGTCTGAAATTATGAATTGGAAATAAGCCTCAGAACCAGTGAGATACTCATCTCTGAAAAATAAAAAATGGACAGATGCTATGAATGCTCCTGCCTTCCAGCTGAGGGAGATGTTCACTTCATGAGAACACTTGAAGTTTGCTGTGAGCTATGATCTCAGGGTACTCTAATAAAGGCAAAAAAACAAGACTGTCTTAAGAAATAAAAGGAAAAAAAAACCTTTTTTATTGGAGTTACTCCTCAGTTTTTTTATAGAGATCAAGACTTAGTTTATTTATCACAATAAGTAAAGTTCTGTGGTATCTACAGATCACAGCAACCTCCCACACTTGGGTTTAGATAATTTTCTTCTTTCAACCTCCTGAGTAGCTGGGCAGACAGAGGCAAGCCACAAGGCCTGAATACACTTTTTTACATTTGAACATGGATCTAGCATTGAAAATATTCTCCTAGATTAGATGTCAACTGGAGAAATTGTTCATCATGGGGACAATTTTTTCCTACAATCCCTATTAGTTAAGACTTCTAACTTTTCACAACTCTGAGCCTTTAATATCTTATATTATTGTAGTCACTCTAAAGTATCCACACAGTGAATTCTACACTCAAGGTTTGTTTTTTTTTTTTATGCACACTAAAGTTTATAGATTATAAATTCTACCCTTTCTATTGCCCTTTTCAATCTGGGCCAATATTCCCTTGCTCCAATCAATCCAAGACCAGGAAACAGACATTTATGTATGACCTTTACCTATCAGATTAACTGGTAGTCTTCTAAAGAACCAACCTCAAATGAATTGTCCTGACTCATTGTTCACTACCCCCTCACCGCAAAACAACAAAAAGTCTCCTAGTTTCTTTATTACAAATTTCTATCTGCCTTCTGAACTTTCCTCATAATTTTGCTCTTGGAAACTGTGCCTAGCAAAACTTTTCTTTCTTTCTTATTTTTTTTTTTTTTTGTCTTTCTTTCATTATTATTCATGAGACTGAATGTTATTTGTTCCCCAGGCTAGATTGACCATTGCACCTAATAAAACCCAACTCTTTGGGTGATGTGATCTTCCTGTCTCAGCTTCTGGAGTAATATAGTTAAGGGATACAACACTTGACTACCTTTTATTTATGAATACAAACCTGGTGAGAGATCAGGGTTGAGGTTGTATTCCTATTTCTCAGACTAGTTTCCAATGCAGGAGCTCTGCAGGATCTGCCCAGAACTTTAAAATATTGTAGTCATGCATGGGAAAGGTCATTGTGCTCTACTTAAGATATGAGCTTATCAGGGTAATTGAGGATTGTCCAATATTCAGGCCTTGGTGACACATATGGAGTATTTCAGGATTGTTTTACCTATCAATGGTTGAATATCACCACAATTATGCAGAGATCTTTTTTATCCTTATCAGGTTTTTTTAGTTATTGTGTATTATATATGTGATCCAACATAACTCTTCAATGTGCATTGTAGTCAAGAAGTGAAAAGTTTACACACTCTAGCATGGAATTCAGGATTGATGGAAATTTAAGGATAGCCAGATATTTCCCATGACCATAATAAATAACTGCATGTATGGAGTATACTACTGGACACAGTGCCTCACTAGATTTCAAGAGGGAGCCTTCAGTGAGACACTGACAATCCAAATAAAGCCTATTCTACAGAAGGAATTCAAACATCATAAAAAGTAGAACTGGGAATTCTGTGACATACTATTTAGGTCTATCAAATCATTGTCAGAACATTGAGCTGGATTTCTTGTTCTATAAGAACCCAGGGAAGCACTAGATATAAACCACACTCTTGGATTTGATTACAACAAATCCATGACTTGAGGAAAAAATAGTTGGGTTGTTGAATCTCTTAGCCATGGTTACAAAACAAAATCAAGGAAGTAGGAATTGAGTGTGGAGAAAAGAACTTGACTCTTTGTAAGTTTGAACCCAACAACAAACCTGGACAGCAACTCTGGATTCTTAGCAGGAATAATATTAAGCTTAAAGATGGTAACCCCAGGCAACACCCCTACTGTTTCATCCATTTTGACATGTAGTGGCTTCATCCTGAAATGTTGATGGATCCAGGCTTTGGGTCATAGACACTCACTGGAATTTTCTTCTCACTTTGGCTATTGTCCTACAAGTGTTTCATCCAGAACATTTCTTAGCCCTGGATCCAAATACAGAGAAGTGATCTCCCAATTGTGCCTTACTGATTACATTAATGGCTGAGATTCTAGTCACTAGGCTAACAGAAAATTTGAGATTGTGTACAGCAGTGAGACTCAAGATGCATTCTAAATGGTGAAACTCCATAGAGACAATTAATTATGATACTTTTGTTTGTTTGTTTGTTTGTTTGTTTGAGACAGTTTCAATTTTTCACTCTCAGTAGAGTGTTGTGCAATCAAAGCTCACAGAAACCCCCATCTCCTGTGCCTGGGCGATTCTTTCACCTCAAACTCCTCAGTAGCTTGAAGTACATGCACGACCCTCATTGCCCAGCTATTTTTTGTTGCCAATTGGCTTGGGCCATTTTCAAACTAACCATCCTCATCATGAACCACGACTTCAGACATCAAAGATGGGATATTTTTCAAACTAGGTTTTGTGGCCAGGTGTGGTTCTTTATGCCTGTTATCTATGCAATTTAAGAAGCCAAGTTTGTTGGATTGTATGAGATTCTGAATTGGAGGTGAGCCTCAGCACTAGTGAGGTTACCATCTCTGAAAAATAAAAAAAATGTCCAGATGTTATGTAGGCTCCTGGCATGCCAGCTAAGGGAATAGGTTCACTTGATGAGGACACTTGAATGTTGTTGTGAGCTATGATAGCAGGGAAGTCTACCGAAGGCAACAAAATAAGACTCTGTCTCAATAAATATATGGAGTATAACATTTTTATTGGAGTTACTCCTCATTTTTCTTTTTTCTATCTTTTTTTTTATTTTTTTTCCAGTCAAACCAGTCATGGATTTCTTTGACAGAATGCATATCACAAGTGGGTAATTCTAAGTTGACCATCCCATGATTGTTATGATACTTTTGCACAGATTAAGTAGTTAACATATACATATTAGCAAACATATGTGGGCCCTAAGGGCTAGTTTCTTTCATGCTAATTCAGGCCTGAGTATTCTTATTTAAACAGTGAGATTCATCATCATAACAGACAGGAGGACTAGTAACATCTGCTGTATTATTAGTAATATAAGTGCCTTCCTCCACTAATCTACCCTCCTCCCCTCATCTTCACCACCATCTCCCTATATTCTTATTCTGAATGGAACCCTGTTATCATGTGGGACTGGAAACCAAGTCGAGTCATCAACATAAACAGTTACAGTTGTTCTAGCCAACTAACCCCACAGGGTACTAGGGAGTTAGGGAAATAAGTTCAGTATTAATATTTCTGCCCTTCTATGGGAATGACAATAAATTAATTATGGCCAACAAATTTTTACCTCATTCAAGTTGTTTTTTAGTGTGTTCCAGCAATGCATAAGTCTCATGACACATGTCCAGTAACAGGAGGGTCCCCTCATTTGGAACACAGTGGCGCTTTTCTCTCTCCATGTTGAAGTCAAGCTTAGCTTCTTCAAGTTTTTTGTCACCATATCAGTGCTTCTCTTTCTCTTCCCCATGGTAGAAACAGAAGGTTTCCAGATCCTGCCTAATTTTTTAGGTTCTCATCAGGAAACCATAGTTTGGTAATCTTGTAGAAATATAAGCATAACCTCTCCCCCATCATATCACAATTTCAGGTACCCAAGCATCTGTTATATCTTTACAATATACTTGTATTAATGGTGGGGAAATAACAGTTATCCAGTGTTTGTACACTAGAATCTCATTTTCATTCAATATACTAAATTTAAAGTAAATAAGGCAGAGAATACTATTTATCCAGGGGTGACATTATACAGTTCTCCATCTTTCCTTTTAATAACATTTCCTTTAATGTTTAATTTTGTCTTTCAATTATAGCTTGACTTTTGTTATTACCAGGTAATATATTTTATATTGTGCAATTTTAAAATTAAATCATAGCTGTGTACATTAATGCAATCATGGGGTACAACGTGATGTTTTCATATGCAATTTTAAGTATTTTCATCAAATTCGTTAACCTACCCTTCATGTCATTTTCTTAGTTATTTTTTTAAGGCATTTATATTCTACATTTAGAAAGATTCACTTGTACCCTTGTAAAATAAACCATAGAAGTAATCCCTCCAATCATCCTTCCTCCACTAATCTACCCTCCTCCCCTCATCTTCACCACCATCTCCCTATATTCTTAGGTTATAATTTGATTATAGCTTTTATATGAAAGCTATAAATTATTTTAATAATAGGGCTGTGTACATTGAATACATTTTCATCTATTTTTGAGATACTTTGCTAAAAAGAACAATTTCTATCTCCATCTAGGTAACTGTGAAGGAGGTATAGTCTCCATCTTTCTTTCTGGTTACATAATAATCCATGGTATGAATATACCACAATTTATTGATAAATTTCTCGATTGATGGGCAGCATTTTGGTTTCTTCCTTGAAGTAGCAATTATGATTTGGGTTGCAATACACATTCTGATACAAGTATCTTTGTTGTAATGTGATTTTTGGTCTTCTGGATATATACTGAATAAACAAATTGCAGGGTCAAAAGGCAGGTCTATTTTTAGTTCTCTAAGTGTTCTCCAGACATCTTTCCTAAAGGAAAGCATTATTTTGCATTCCCACCAGCAGTGTAGAAGTGATCCCTTTTGTCCACATCCATGCCAACTTCTCTGGCTTTGGGATTTTGTGATATGAGCTAATCTTCCTAGAGTTACGTGATAATCTCAAAGTAGTTTTGATTTTCATTTCTCTGATGATTAAGGATAGTCAGAATTTTTTCTTATATCTGTAGGCCATCTACCTATCTTTTCTAGTGATATTTTTGACAAGTCTCTTGCCCAGTCTGAGATGGGATCACTTGTTCTTTTCTTCCTAATATGTTTGAGTTCTCTGTGGAATCTGGTTATTAAACAATTGTCAGAGATATAAACTGCAAATATATTCTCCCATTCTCAGGGCTGTCTGCTTCCTTTACTTACTGTGTTCTTGGCTGTTCAGAAGCTTTTTAGTTTGACCAGGTCCCAATAGTGTATTTTTTATGTTGCTTCAGTTGCCCAGGGAGTCCTCCTCATAAATTTTTCACCCAGGACAATTACTTCAAGTGTTTTTCTTCTACTTTCTCCTAGTATTTGTAGAGTTTCATGTCTTAAGTTTATCTAACTCTCTGTGTTGGGGCCATTGCCATGCTGTTTTGATCACTATCGGTTTATAGTATAATCTGAGGTTTGATAGCATGATGTCTACTGCATTGTTTTTATTCTGAGTAATGTCTTGGCTATTCTATGCTTTTTCTGATTCCATATAAAGTGAAGTATTTTTTTGGAGATCTTTAAAGAATAACAGTGGATCTTTAATAGGCATTGCATTAAAATTATATATTGCTTTTGGTAGTATGGACATTTTAACAATGTTGATTTTTCACAGCCATAAGCATGGCATTTTTTAAAAACATTTTCAGGTATTTCTATTCTTAGAATTTCATAGTTCTTTTTATAGAGATCTTTCACTTCTTTTGTTATGTAAACTCTCAAATATTTCATCTTCTTTGGCACTACTGTGAATTGAATAGAGTCCTTGACTGTTTTTTCAGCTTAGCTGCTGTTGGTATGTATTAAGACTACAGATTTATGAGTGTTGCTTTTGTAACCTGAGACATGGGTGTATTCCTGGATTCACTTCTAATACTCTTGTAGTCGAAGTTTTGGTGTTTTTCCAGATATGGAGTCACATCGTTTGTGAAAAGTGGTCTTTGCTTTTTAATTTGTTTATGTTATGAATTATATTTGTAAATTTACATTTGTTGGACCATTCTTGATATCCCAGCATAAAACCCACTTGATTGTGGTGTATAATTTGTTTGATGTGTTGTTGAATTCTGTTTGTTAGGATCATGTTAAATATTTTTGCATCAATATTCATTAGTGTTATTGGTCTATAATTTGCTTTTCTTGTTGGTTCTTTTCCTAGTTGGGGTATTAAGGTGACGATTGCTTCAAAGAATGTGTTAGGTAATATTTTGTCTTTTTCAATATTTTGGAAAAGGTTGAGTAATATAGGTCCTAGTTTCTTCTTGAATATTTGGTAGAACTTGACAAGAAGCCATCTGGTTCTGGGCTTTTCCTTTTAGGGAAATTTTGTACAGCTGATTCTATTTCAGAACTTGATATCAGTCTGTTCAAAATTTTCACTTCATTCTTCGTAAGCTTTGGGAAGTGATGTGATTCCAAATATGAGTCAATATTCTTCACATTTTCATATTTCTGGGAATAAAGTTTATTATAATATTCATTAAGAATGTTTTGAACTTATAAGGTGTTTGTTGTTATTTCATCTTTACAATTTCTGATTGTTGAGATTAGAGATTTTACTCTTTTACTCTATGTTAGGTTGGCCAAAGGTTTATCTATGTTATTGACCTTTTTAAAAAACCAACTTTTTGATATGTTTATCTATTATATAACCCTTTTGTTTTCAATTTCATTTAAATCTGCTCTAATTTTGATTATTATTTTTTTAGGGTTTTTTTTTTTTTTTTGCTAAATTTGGGATTGGAATGTTTTCTTTTTTTGTTTTTTTTTTGTTTTTTTCCAATTGCTTCAGGTGTCCCTTTATGTTGTTAACATTCTCTTTCCATTCTCTGGAGAAAGCCTTGCAATTCTATAAATTTCCCTTTCTGGACTGTCTTTGCAGTATCCCAGAGATTCTGATAACTCATATTTTTATTATAATTCTTTTCTAAAATTTTGGTAATTTCTTTTTGATCTTGATCCATCTATCAGTCAGCATAAAGTTATTTACCTTCATGTTTTTGTATGAGTCTGTAGAATTCTGTTATTACTGAGTTTAACTTTTATTTCATGATGGTCCGAGAAGATGCATGGAATAATTTATAGTCTTTTAAATTTACTTAGGTTGGACTTATGACCTAAAAAGTGATCGATTTTGGAGTATGTTCCATGGACTGATGGAAAACAGTGTGTATTTAGTTTTGTTAGGATGATATGTTCTGTAGATGTCTGTTAAATTTCAATGTTGAATAGTTAAATTTAAATCTAAAATTTCTTTGTTAAGATTCTTATTGGAGGATCTATTCAGCACTGCCAAAGAACTGTTAAAATCTCCAACTGGGAGAAATCAAGTTGCAGATGCCTGTTAGAGTATCTCTTATAAATTGAGGTGCATTGTGGTTAGGGGAATAGATGTTGACAATTGAGATCTCATATTGAGTATTACCCTTAACAAATATAAAATGGCCATACGTATCCTTGCTTACTTTGTTGGTTTAAACCCTATTGTATCTACAAATAAAATTGCAACACTTGCTTTTCTTCTGCTTTCAATTTGCCTGAAATACAGATGACCATCCCTTCAGCCTGAATCTATATTTAGACTTATTCCTTCCTTTAAAGGAAGATGTGATTCTTGACTACAATAGATGTACGGTCTGAATTTCTGAATCCAACCAGCCAGTACATGCCTCTTTAGAGGACAATTTAAACCATTCACATTGAATGAAATTAGTGATAAGCCTGCTATAATTTTGGGTGATGAGTTCCTGGAAGGTCCAGTGGACATTTTTAATCCTTTTGTTACTGTGGAATTTGAAATTGGATTGGAAGTTTCTTAATGAATTTACTTTTGTGGTGGACAATTACACTGGTTATTATGGAGGATAGGTTTGAGAATTTCCTGAAGAGCAGGTTTAGTTTTGGAAAATTTCTTCAGCATGTGAAGATCATTACTGTATTTAATTTCTCCATCATAGATGAAACTCAGTTGAGATGGATAAAGGATCCTGAGTTGAAAGTTGTTTTGTTTTTTTTGTTTTTTTTAGTATATTAGAAGTCGATGACCATCCTCTTCTATCCTGAAAGGTTGCTTCAGAGATATCTGCAGTGTTTCTAAAACTCTTCTATTGTAGGTTCTGGCTTTCATATTTCTGACTGCTTTCAGAATTTTCTCTTTCATATTAACTTTAGTGAGTTTAATTATGATGTGCCTGGGGGATTCCTTATTCAGGTTAAGTTGTCCTGGGGTTCAGAATTGTCTGTTATCTAAATTTCATGATATATATGGAAAGTTCTCTTTCATAATTACATGAAGAAGAGCTTCTATGTTTTCTGAAACAATTTCATCACCTTCAGGGATTCCTAGAAAGAGAATATTAGTTTCCTTCAAATTATTCCAGAGGTCTCTGAGAGAAAATCAGTTTTTGTTCTCCATTTATCTTCATTTTTAAGCTCTTGCACACATTGAGATTCTTTGCCTTCAATGTCAGAGATCGTTACTTCTGCCCACCCCACCCTCTTAACAAGAGATTTACTGAATTCTTTCTATCTTTGAGGGCTGAAAACTCTTGCCTCAAAGTGTAAGATTCTTTGGTCATTTTATCTTTGAAATCATTGAATATTTGCAACATCTTTTCTATAGGTCCTTGAAATTCTGAGTCTCTCTTTTTCTCCATTCTGTTCATCTAGTTTGCTATCCAGACTCTGAAGTCAATTTCTGACATCTCAGCCATTTCCTTATGAATGGGATCATGTGGTGTATCTATTATATGCTTCCTTGAGGGAGATGATCTACTCTGATTATTTATGTTGCTAGAATTTTTCCACGGTTTCCCCTCCATGTTGATTTTTCTCCATTTTTTAGAGGGGCAGATAAGGTGAAATTGGATTGGGAATTCCTATGGTTGTGGTTAACCATCTTTTTCTCAAGGATCTAGGACTGATGGCTGCAACTTTTTATCTACAGTTTTAGAAAAGAATTGTATAATATTACAGTATGGGGCTGAGTAAACCGGCTTGATGTGGGGTTAGGTGGCCCTTCTTATTCAGCTGCTTCTTGTGTGATCCTAGTAGCTCAGTAGACTCTGGTAGAGTCTTAGCTCTGGAGAGATACAAGAAATTAAGACAGCCCACTTTCTGTGT
Organism: Galago senegalensis; assembly: GCA_963575145.1. NCBI lineage: Eukaryota > Metazoa > Chordata > Mammalia > Primates > Galagidae > Galago > Galago senegalensis. The sequence goes on from CAUYTI010161416.1 coordinate 20,698, forward strand.
ATGTCTATTGGAGAAGGAAAATCAACCCTTCCTGTTTCTACACAACCAAGGTATCAAATGAAGGGTGGCTTGGAAAATTGGCCAAGGTTAAGAGTTTCAAACCTATAGACCCATTATGAATGAACTCTTAAGTGGGAGAGTTCAAAAGATTTCCAAAAAATAGAAAGCAAAAGTCTACTAGCTGCTCAAATTTTGCTTCCTCCGATGCTCTGTGCAGTCAATAAGGCTCGCCTGGTAGCAGGATTAGACCAGGGGTCTGAGTTTATGTCTTCACTTTTCTCCTCTTTTATGCCCAGTTTCTGGGGCCCAGCAGGGCTGAAGCCTGCTCCCTCCAATGAGCTGGTGTACTGGAAGTTTGTGCCTGTTATGGTCAATGGAAGGTCAATGGCCCCACAGTCTAGCCACTACCTTCTGCTACTAGCCTGTTCAGGGAGTTCAGGCCTGCCTGCCTCAGTTATTCAGTAGTCAGTGGCTATTGTTCCACTTGTTCTCAGTCTAATCCTGCTTGTAACAGGTCAGTGAATACTTTCTCCCAAAGCCACTGAGTCTTTGCTTCCACCACTCTGCAGCAGTTCATTATTACACCCCAGTGGGGTTTCCGTATTGATGTTGGATCTTGGTGGGAATGACTCTGTGTAGCTAACAGTGAAACTGATACAGGCAGGGAGTTTTGACTGTAGGAGAAACTTTGGATGTGCAGGTACAGGCATCCAACAGCAAGGCTGGGAGGCTGCAGCAATTCTGGCAGTCCTGGTACCCAGTGTCTTAAGCAAGGAGAGTGCTCTGCTCAGGAGTCTGATCAGTAGGGTGTGTGGCACAAAGGAGAGCACTGAACTCAGGAGTCTGGTTGGACAGGGGCATGGCACAGAGACTAATAGGGTGTAGAGAGGTGGAAAGCAATGTCCAGAGAACACCAGAAGCTCTGGTAGTCTCAGGCTTGTCAGCTATGTTGGTAAGGAGTGCCAAATACAAGGTGCATACCCTGAGTATTGTTGGTTCTGCCAGTCATAGGCGGTCTGGCTAGTTTCAGGGAGTAAACACAAGGCACCCAGCTCTGGCAGTCACTGAAAGGCTTCCAGGCACCAGGAGCTCAGCCTGGAGAGCACTGGTCATGGCAGTCACAGACAGGCTGGCTTGTTCCCAGGGAGCACAACCTGGGGCATCGGATCTGGCAGTAACAGATGCGTAGGCCAGTTGCAGGAAGTGCCACCCAGCGTGCACCTGGTCACAGCTGGGCGGGCCAATCATGGGGAGTGCATCCAGGGGTGCCTGGCCTCTGGTGGACAGAGGCAGGCTTTTCACAGGAAGAACAACTCGGGACACACAGGCTCTGATGGTCACAGGTGGGCATACTAGTCATGGGTATTACAACCAGAGTACACAGGTTCTGGCAGACACAAGCAGACCAGTGGTGGGGAGCCAACACAGGCAATTCTGGCTCTGAGTGTCACAGGCAGGCAGCACTGTCTTAGGGAGTGCAATCTGATTTATGCCAGCTCTGGTGGTCACAGTGGAGTGAAACCCTGGGCAGACCATCTCTGTTGGTCAGTGGTGAGTGAGCCATACAGGTGCAAGGAGCTCAGCCCAGTGTACACGGATTCTGGTGTCACAGGTGAGCAGGCTTTTGAGGGGATGGAGGAAGTGGGCCTGAAAGTCACAGGAAGACCAGCAGGTGGCAGGTTAAAAGGCGCGATGGGGGGCTGGGTGTGGGGAACACAGCCTGGGAAGCTTTGGCTCTGGCAGTCACAAGCAGTCAGCAGCAAGGTACTTGTTCTGGCAAGTGTGGGGGACCATGCTCTTGAGCCTCTTCTCACAGTCTATGCAGGCAAGGGATGAGGGGTGGACTCGGTGTTTAGAATGACACTGAAAAGGTTCATTCAAATTTTCTTCCTTGGAGAAAATGTTTGGAGTCTCTCAGGATTCTTCTAGGGAAATAGACCCAATTTCATATAGCTCTCACATGGGGTGAGATAATAGGTCCACAGTTCACAGCTCACCTGTAGAAAACCTGTAGAAATTGGCTTTCTTTTTGTCACCACCTGTCTCAGCCCATGTGACCTGCAGATATTACTCTTCTCTCCCATCTTCACGCCCAGTCTTCAGCTTAATCGGGTATTTTCTGGACTTTATCCTTTCTTCTTTACAGAATCTTCTGTAGTAGGCTGAATCCAGTCTGCCATATTGCCCCTCCCCTATCATATTATGCAATTTTAAAAATTCTTGGCATTTATTTGAAATATAAGAAGATACATTTTCTATTTTAATATATCATGGACTACCCATTACTGAAAAAGATTCTATCGGATGAATAATAATCACATCTGCTTTTTATGATGATAATGCTGATGCTGAAGAAAAATGAGAATATGTGTCAATATAATGATGTATATAATTTAATTTTCCAAAATCAGGAAATTGAGTGACATCCATTTGCCATAATTGAACAGATACTAAGCTGAGATTAACTCCTATAGATAAATGGGGAGCAGTTCATAACTGACAAGTAGGGCAGGAGCAAATAGTGGCTCCAGTAGTGTGCCAACAGATATAATATCTTCTTCTTAAAGTTGTAACATTAGTATGATGTAATTCATGTTCTTGTTTAGCTGATAGTATGGATAAAATTAATTAATCCATAGTGTCATTCTTTCTTGCAGTAGGTATGAATAAATTAGTATGAGCTCTTACATGAGTAAGAAAAATAGGATGTATTCTATTTCTTATTGTTGTAAGATAGAAAACAATACTGTTAATTCTTCCGTATCAGTAAGAAAAATAAGTGTTTCTATTTTGGAACCACATGAGTACAACACAAGAAATCACTAATTATATTTAAAGCTTAACTAGGATAATTTGTTAATAATATTATAGCAATTAATTCTACTTTTTGTACAAAGTTATAAGGGGACTCTTGCAAATTATGGAACCTTAAACCTAAATATCGAGCTTCTGCCATTTTATTACCATCTGTATAAAATGTCTCTACATTTTCAATAGATTACAACTTAATAACTTTAAGTAGAATCCATGAAGTATTTTAATAAATTGAATTCTTTTATCCTGTGGAAATTGGTTATCTATAATTCGCACATAATCTGATAAACCAATTTGCCATTCGGTTTTAAACATGAATAAATCAGAAATTTGATTAATAGTGAGTGGAACTACAAGTTTTTCTGGGTCTCTTCCAAGTAATTGCGTTAAATGCTATCTTCCTTTTAAAATTACATATGCCATCTTGTGAATATGTTTCCATCATTTTAGAAGCTTTATTAAGTAAAACATACCACTCTACAAAAATTCTGTTTCTTGGATAATTAATCCAGTGGGAGAATGTATTGATGGAAATACGTCAATATAAAAATTATTGCTTTGAGAAATTCGGTTACTTAAGCATCTTGAATATTTTCCTCAGTCCATTGTAACTCTTATCAGCTTCTGATGTAAGTTTTCTGGGGCTATGGAATTTACAATCTCTTTCTAATAAAGTAAAATAAATATTTTTTTAAGAATAACCAAATGCATGTAATTTATTGAGGATTATATATAACATATTTGACAACTAAGTTAATGGATATTCTGAACCACTTAAAAGTATGCCCTGAGATCTATTGTCAATCTGGAACTAATTTTAATCTTTTATAAAAAAATATTGTGTTATATTATAGTCTTTTTATTTATTTATTTATTCATTATTAAATGATAGCTGCATACATCAATACAAACATGGGATACAGTGTAGTGTTTTCACACACATTCTGAAATACTTTCATCAAGCTGGTTCACATAAATTTCATGTCATTTGCAGCATAGTCATTGTGTCAAAACATTTAGATTCTAGTTCTAGAAAAGTTCACTTGTACCCTTGTTAGAAAGAAATATAAGTGATCTTTCCGGTTACCCTCCCACCACCCAGCCACCCTTCTCCCCTCCCTTTCCCTACCCCTTCCCATATTCTTGTGCTAGAATTAAGTTGTTTCTTTCATTTGAGAAGTATATATTAGTTTCATAAAAGGGCTGTGTACATTGGATACTTTTCCTTCCATTCCTGTGACACTTTGCTAAGAAGAACATTTTTCAGTTCCATCCATGTAAACATGAAGAAGGTAAAGTCTTCGTTTTTCTTTAGAGCTGCATAGAATTCCATGATGTACATATACCACAGTTTATTGATTCATTCGTGGATTGATGGGCACTTGAGCTTCTTCCATGACCTGGCAATTATGAATTGGGCTGCCATAAACATTCTGATACAGACATCTTTATTGTAATGTGATTTTTTATCTTCGGGGTATATACCTAATAGTGGAATTGTAGGATCAAATGGTAGGTCTATTTTTAGTTCTCTGAGTGTTCTCCCGATGTCTTTCCAAAAGGAATATATTATTTGCATTCCCACCAGCAATGTAGAAGTGTTCCTTTTTCTCCATATCCAGGTAAGCAACTCTGGTTTTGTGATTTTGTGATATGGGCTAATCTTACTGGAGTTAGGTGATATCTCAAAGTAGTTTTGATTTGCATTTCTCTAATGATTAAGGATGGCGAGCATTTTTTTCATATATCTATAGACCGCATGCCTATCTTCTTTGGTGAAATTTCTTTTCAAGTCCTTTGCCCACTTTGCAATGGGATCACTTGGTTCTTTTTTGTTTTTTGTTTTTTTAATAAGTTTGAGTTCTCTATGGATTCTGGTTATTAAACCTTTGTCAG
>CAUYTI010161419.1:0-28998 GCA_963575145.1 Galago senegalensis
CAACCAAAAAATAGCTGGGCGTTGTGGCAGGCGCCTGTGGTCCCAGCTACTTGGGAGGCAGAGGCAGGAGACTCGCTTGAGCCCAGGAGTTGGAGGTTGCTGTGAGCTGTAATGCCACAGCACTCTACCCAGGGGGACAGCTTGCGGCTCTGTCTCAAAAAAAAAAAAAAAAAAAAAGAAATATGTCTTCATTAATCTGATGAAGATTATTTATCTTGTCTTTTTTTTTTTTTTTTTTGCAGTTTTTGGCCGGGGCTGGGTTTGAACCCACCATCTCCAGTATATGGGGCCAGCGCCCTACACCTTTGGGCCACAGGCCCCGCCCATTATCTTGTCTTTTAAGAAAGGTAGATCACGGTCTTTACTCACCTTTAGTGGCCAGCATTTTCACCAATGACCATACAAGCTTTTCCCTGTTGGTCTGTTATGGCATTCAGGAGGCAGCAGTTTTCAAATATAATAACAGAGGCTGGGGGAGGCCAAGGTGGCTGGATTGGCTGAGCTCATGAGTTTGAGACCAGCCAGAGCAAGAGTGAGACCCCGTCTCTAAAAATAACTGAGCATTGTGGTGGACACCTGTAGTCACAGCTAGTTGAGAGGGTGAGGCAAGAGGATCACTTGAGCCCAAGAGTTTGAGGTGCTGTGAGCAATGAAGCCATAGCACTTTACTGAGGGCAACAAAGTTAGAATCTGTCTCAAATAAATAAATAAATAACAGAGCCTGGACTGCTGCTGATTTCTAAGTGTTCTTTATCCTTCCATGGCTATATCAAACTTTTGTTCTAGTACAAGAAGAGAAGCAGCATGCTGTTTCTTTCCTATCTGTTTGCAGATGTCATGTTTTGTCATGCAACTGTCTTTCAGTTTGGTGTCACCAGGCACTCACATCCGCAGAAATGAAAATGAGTTCAGCTTCCTTTGCATGATCTAGATGTTGACATCACCAGCAATTAGATTGATTTGTTTAGGTGGCCAGGGTTTGAAAGACTAGAATAAAGGGATGTTTTCCTGATTTGCTTGGAAAAAAATAGTAAAGATTAGTGAGAGCAGGTTTGAAAGCTATAGAAGAAAATAAAAGGGAGCATGAGGTAGGTCGAGGCAATCCACTCAGTGTCCAATGTGCAATTCTCAAAGGGAAAGGCTTAAGAGAATTATCTAAAAGTAACATTTAATGAGGTTTTAACACACAAAGAAATTTATACACCAAAAACTTGTTGCTGTTTGCTCCCGTTGACTTCCTTAGAACCTGACTAAAGTAGAGGAGGTTGGTATGACAAATAAAGATTCTCACATTTGTGACAAATAAAAATTTCACATTCAGCTACTTCTGGAGCAACAACCCATGAGGCTTAAAGAGACAAGCACTCTGACCATTGTAAAGATGTGCTGGGAGAATGCCACCCCGTGTGAAATCTCACCAGGCCTTTTATTGTGTTTCAACAGTACAGCATTAGCAGATTTATTATGATTATTTAGGAGTCAAGAAAACAATGTCCCCATACATGATATATGAGTGGTCTTGTGTAAGACACAGGGGAGTAGACATAGGATCTGGGTTAGAATTAACTTTTAAAAGGGAACGTACATTGTAAAGGGGGGCAGATGTTATCTTTTAATCTATACTGCTCATCTATCCCATCCAGTCCAAATGGCTGCTCAGTCCAAGTGACAGAGTTTCACTTTATTGCCCTGGGCGGAGTGCCATGGCATCACAGCTCACAGCAACCTCCAACTCCTGGGTTTAGGCGAATCTCTTGCCTCAGCCTCCCAAGTCACTGGGACTACAGGCACCTGCCACAATGCCTGGCTATTCTTTCTATTTTTAACGTAATCTTTTAACTTGTTCAAACCCAGTTAAGCATTTTATTTTTGTGGCTGTTTCTAGCTTCCAAGATAAGGAGCCCAGCTCTTGCCATTTGAACCCCTCACAAATGATTTACTGATCTTTTTTCTTTTATAATTTTTCTAGCCTGTCTCCACAAAGAATGAGGTTTCTTGATCCATGATCTTGGGAAAAGCTGTCTACTTTATGAAGTCCTTGGCTTCAGGGGCTTGAGAACTAGCCCTGGAATTCTATACTTTCAGGTCACCTGTGGGGGTCCTCTATCTAACAGTGTAGTTTGGCATGGCTCACAGGAATCCAGGATTATTTTTGTTTTATTTTTCTGACAGTATAGACGGTTAACAGGACTTCATAAGGACCTCTCCAGTGAGGTGACAGCACATGTCTTTTTTTTTGAGACAGAGTCTCACTTTGCCACTCTAGGCATTAACAAAAACTTTTCTTTTTTCTTTTGGTAGAGTGCCATGGCATCATAGCTTGCAGCAATCTCAAACTCTCAGTTCAAGTAATCCTCTTGCCTCAGCCTCCCAAGTAAATGGGACTGAATGGTGGAGACTGAGGAGAGAATTCTCAGTCACGAGTCAAACTCAGAGATGTGAAACAGAATGAGAAGAAAACTTTATATGGTTTTTGTTTCAGAGACCAACAACAAAATTTGTCTTAAAATACAGTGGAAAGTCAGAATCATGTAACTGGCTAGTGTACAACTGGGCTCATGGGGAGCTAAATCTGGGTTCCCCCCTCTGGCAACCCTCTGTAGACAAAAGGACACAGAAGGTCAATTGACAAAACAAGAATAAGCAATAACAATGTTCCTGGAATCTCTTCCTCAGTAGGTCTTTGGGGATACAAAGAATGAACCTACACACCACAGATCAGTGGTAAGATAAGATTTTATTAGGCAGAAGGGAATAGAGGAGTAAAAAGTAACAGAGCGTCTGGCAAAGCAGAAGAGCTAAGTTGGACAAGTTGGAAGTTTCTCACCTGGGCCCATTGTCTTAGGGTCTAAATTATATTTTGGCCAGGACTAGGTAGGTGGAAAAATATCTTTTCAAATTTAATGAGCGCATTAACAAATGGATGAAATGCAGTCCCTCCTCCACTGGGGTAAGGTTATCAGGTCCTTGAAGCTTTTGTCTCAGAGAAGGGATTAGGGTGTGTGTTCCTTACTCTAGCACCACCACCACCCCAAAAAAGTCTCAGGCTTCTTTTGTCTCTGATCTTGTTAGAGCCCAGAGGATGTGACCTAGAATAGGCAGCCTATTTGTGCCTGGAAAAGGGGGTCTGATTTCTGAGTTCACCAGGGCAAAGAGAATGGGGGAATCTTATATCAACAACAGTGATAAAAGCATTTCTGAGGAGATGGAATCAAACAACATGAATGTTCATACACCACAAAGTACCAAAAACTATGCCAATACCAGAGGCCTTCACGAGACTAGGCATCAACAAAAACTTTTCTCTTATTAAACTTTAATTTAGAAAGGACAATAATCTTTCATCATCTGTTCAACCAAAGCCCACAAAGAGAAAAATTGGGAATCCGACTGGTTGACTACCTTATTGCACATGGGTTGGTCAGTTACAATCTTCACTGTGCCTTTCAGAAGAGCAGAGTGGCTTTGAGATCTTGCTCACAGGGCAAAACTGTAGAGATTGTAGGAATCGTGGTGAAATTTGCCCTTTCCCCTTGATCTGATTTACTGAAAGATCAACTCACAATTATAGTAGATTAAAAAAAGTAAAGGTTTATTTCCAAACACCAGGTGCATGGAAGGGGAACCACAAGAATGCTTTCCAAGGGGGCGGTGCCTGTGGCTCAAAGGGGTGGAGCGCTGGCCCCATATGCTGGAGATGGTGGGTTCAAACCCAGCCCCAGCCAAAAAAAACTGCCAAAAAAAAAAAAAAGAGAATGCTTTCCAAAAGTCTCAGTGATGGTCAGTGACTTTTAAAGATGCCTTTTAGAAGGGAGAGGGGGAGAAACTAGAAAGCATACCTGAAACAAGTGGTTTCTAAGGGGATAATGTGGATGGGTAGAAACAGATTGATTTGTAAATTAAACTGAGACAAGTATTGTGTTTCCAATGACCTTGGAGACAGGTCTTTTAGCAGTGGTAAGGAGGCCAGCAACCCTTTCTGATTCTAAATCAGGTTACTCAGGTTTTATAAAGCAGAGGCCAGTGCTTTTTGTTCAAAAATAGCCTTTTAATTTAAAATATTCTCTAAACCAAGGAATCATATTTTGGGGTGAAATTTCCTTAGCTCCTTTCACCCTTCTCCCACCAAAAGATCAACTCACAGTTAAAGCAGATTTATATGAGAAATGTTTATTTCTGAATACCTTGAGCATGGGGGGAACTACAAAATGATTACCCAATGTCTTTCTTTCTTTCTTTCTTTTTTGAGACAGTCTCACTTTATCACTCTTGGTGGAGTGCTGTACTGTCACAGCTCACAGCAACCTCCAACTCCTGGGCTTAGGTGATTCTCTTACCTCAGCCTCCTAAGTAGCTCGGACTATAGGTACCCACCACAACAAATGCCTGGCTATTTTTTTTTTTGTTGTTGTTGCAGTTTGGCTGGGGCCAGGCTCAAACCCACCACCCTCAGTATATGGGGCCAGCACCCTACCCACTGAGCCACAGGTGCCCAAGTGCCACCCATACCCAATGTCTTTTTTTTTTTTTTTTTGAGGCAGAGCCTCAAGCTATCCTCCTGGGTAGAGGGCTGTAGCATTACAGCTCACAGCAACCTCCAACTCCTGGGCTCAAGCGAGTCTCCTGCCTCCGCCTCCCAAGTAGCTGGGACCACAGGCGCCCGCCACAACACCCGGCTATTTTTTGGTTGCAGCCGTTGTTTGGCAGGTCTGGGTTGGGGATTCGAACCCACCACCTTAGGTGTACGTGGTTGGCGCCTTAGCCGGTTGAGCTATAGGCGCCGAGCCAGCTATAGGCACCGAGCCCATACCCAATGTCTTAATGACAGTTAGATGCTTTGATAGATGCCTTCTTGAAGGGGGGGGGGGCAACATAGAGTATAGGTGTAGCAACCGGTTGCCAGGGAGGATGAATAGATGAGGAAAACAAATTGGCTTGTAAATTAACTTGAGAGATGCCTGTGGTATTTTAAATGATTTGGGCTAGATCTGCTAGGATTCAGGGGGAGGAAAGGAACTCATTTGCCCCCTTTCATTAGGCCTAGTGGGCCTAGGCTTCGATGGAAAAGTGTCAGGCCTAGGTTAAAGTAGAAAAATACCAGTTAACTCCTGGCAAATGTCTGCACTGCAGGCTTTCAGAAAAAAAATGGACTAAGTCTAGTTCACATCCAAGATAGATGGGAAAATACTAATTGATTTCTTGTTTCTAGTTTACTCCCAATTTCTTGCTTAGCTAACTCCCTGAGAAATGGACTGGGTGGTACAATCTGTTCCCAGACTAACCTTTAAGAAAACACCAGGTGGGGAAAGTACTTAAACAAAGACGTACAGCTAACCACAAAATTCTGCTTCTGTATAATGTTTGCTTGCTAACCTGCCCAGATGCACCTGGGCAGGCTTTGTGCCAACCAGGATGCAAACTAAGCCTTAAAAATCCAATACCTGGGCAGCGCCTATGGCTCAAAGGAGTAGGGCGCTGGCCCCATATACTGGAGGTGGTAGGTTCAAACCCAGTCCTGGCAAAAAACTAAAAAAAAAAAAAATTATAAAAATTCACCACCTTAAGCACTGGGGGCTGCTCTCAGAAACCCCATGTTGTGACATTAAGGTAGTCACCGGCTGGCTCTTCAATAAAAGACTCCCTTGCAAATTGGGTTTGTCTGACTGTCTGGGGGAACTCCTGGACTTAACACTTTGATCCCCTGAGCAGGTCAGTCCGCTTTTATGCTGATAGAAGGAAATCTCCTTCTAATCCTTTCTGATTATGAATGGCTTTTAGTTCAATATCTTCTTTAAGTAGTCAAAATTTCCTTAGCTCTTCCACTACAATTCAGAAACCTAGATGCAGTGTAAAGTAGCCCTAACCTGGAAAGCCACTTATTAGCTACAGTTTTATTCTATGGAAGATAAAACATAAATTTTGGTCAATAATTGTTTCACCTTCAACATTAAGAGTATCTGCCAATTCCATACCTTGTTCCTAAATGCACTGCAGCCCTAATGGGACTGGCACCCTAGCTTTTGAGCCACAGGCACTGCCCCCTACTTGTAATCTTAAAATACAGCATGACCTGCCTTTGCTTATGTTGCTGCCTTTTGTTCATGGCTATCTTCTATTCTTCTTTCAAAACATACCTGAGAAATCTTTTCCTGCCAATAGCAATAACTGAACTGTATTGATGAACACCCACCCCATGTGATCTGTATTTTTCTGTTGTAATAGGTGTTAGGTTCAGTTCTATGGTGTATTACTTAAAGACGCCAATCTTTCTCTTTCTCAATGGGACCTAAAAAACACTGGTATTGAAACTTTGGCTCATTTAGAAAGATTCCTATTACGGGTAGTGCCTATGGCTCAAGGTTTAGAGTACCAGCCCCATATACCAGGGGTGGTAGGTTTGAACCCAGCACCAGCCAAAACTGCAAAAAAAAAAAAAAAAAAAAAAGAAGGCTTCTTATTATAAACTTACAGAAATATTTTTGTTACAGTAATCAGATCTAATATTGTACATATAGTTGTGATCATATATCTGGTTACTTAGAGCTTGTTAAAGAGGGCTTTGTGTTTGTTTTAATCATTAGTGCAGCCTATAGTCCCAGCTACTTGGGAGGCTAAGGCAAGAGAATCACTTGAGCCCAAGAGTTTGAAGTTGCTGGGAGCTATGATGACACTATGGCACTCCACTCAGGGTGACAGGGTGAGACTCTGTACAAAAAAAAAGAAAGAAAAAAGAAAATCCTTAGCGCAAATTCACAAAAGAGAATGATACAGGATTCCTCACATTCAGGGCTTGAAAAGGGACTCTGCTTTCCAGGCCTAAGCAAACAGACCTTTTCTTTCTAAACTGCACTCTCTGAATACAGGAGAGGAGAAAAGCAGTTTTTTCAGTATTTCATGTAACCTCTTCTGAAGTTAACCTCCTGCCATATTTTTTTTTGCCCTGAGCTGGAAAAACTACATTCATTTATTAGTACACTCATACATTTGCTAATCAACATTGAAATCTGTGCTGGGTGCCCATATCTCAGTGGTTAGGGCACCAGCCCCATGCACCAGAGCTGATAGGTTTGAACCAGGCACAGGCCTTCTAAAACAAAAATAAATAGCCAAGCATTGTGGCAGGCACCTGTAGTCCCAGTTACTAGGGAGGCTGAGGCAAGAGACTCTCTTGAACTCAAGAGTCTGAGGTTGCTATGAGCTATGATGCCACAAGGGCAACAAAGTGAGACTCTGTCTCAAAATAAAAAAAAATTGAGGTCTGCCAAGTCTTGGCTAAATATAATTCTCAAGATCTTCCTATTTACAAAACAGTATATAACCCCTAGACAAAATGACCCACACAGGGAATTTCCACTTGGGTCTCCCCCCCCCCCCCCCGCCAGAAATGTTGGTGACTTTCAGTCCTTCTAGTCTTTTCTATCTAGAAAGCCTATCTTATCACTGATCTCTGTGGTCTACGGGTTCATTCTTTGAATCTCTGAGACCAAGGTCCTACCGCAGAAAGAAATTCCATTAACAGGAGCATAACAATTTTTTGCCAAATTAATAAAAAACTGTTTATTTTGTTGTTTATTTTCTTGTACAAGACCACAAATCCCCTTTCCTTGAAGTTTAGTATGGCTCTCCAACTGAATTCAGATCCATAAAATATAACCAGAGTAACCTGTGTCAGTGTCATGCCTGGTCCATAAAAACCTCCTTTATGCAACGCTTTTCTGCTTTCCCCTGAATATAGACTCACTGCCAAAGCCCAGAATAACTTGAGAAGTCTGTATATTCAAAACTTCCAGAGCTGGGTTCCTGAATGGTGCTGAAGCAGAGTTCCCCACCACCGAAGAGGAACAGTTCCATTTAGTTGTTTCATAGCTTAAATTATTTTTTACTTTATTAATTAAAGGCTTGAGGTTAGTAAGGAGCTTAGCATTACTCAAATATGACCCAAAGTTGATCAATAAAGGATATGCAAAAATTAAAATTCTTTGCTAAGGCTAGTTTCTCAAAATGGAAAACTTTGCCCTAATTTAGAAACTCAGGTACCCAGTTGTCATGACTAGTGACACTCAGTGAATCATCCTTCTGCTGTTGTTTCCTATACAGCCATGTTATACCAACTCCCAGTTAGAGCCGTGGAAATTTGGAGCTATTGGTTATGGCAGTGAAACTAACCAAAACAAACACGCACACAAACAAACAAACAAAAAACTGAGATAAGATCAATAAAAAGGGTTTTAGAACAAATATATTTGATATCCTTAGTGGTACAATGTTTTTGACTATAAATAAATTTTCATAATCTCTTAAATAAAAAATCCAAGCTGGGTGCCTCTAGCTCAATGGTTAGAGCACTGGTCACATGCAGCAGGGCTGGTGAGTTCAAACCCAGCCCAGGCCTGCTACAACAAATCAATTTTTTTTTTTTTTTTTTTTGAGACAGAGCCTCAAGCTGTCCCCCGGGTAGAATGCCATGGCATAGCTCACAGCAACCTCCAACTCCTGGGCTCAAGCGAGTCTCCTGCCTCTGCCTCCCAAGTTGCTGGGACCACAGGCACCTGCCACAATGCCTGGCTATTTTTTTTTTTTCAGTTGCAGCCATCATTGTTGTTTTGTGGGCCTGGGCTGGATTCAAACCTGCCACCTTAGGTGTATGTGGCTGGTGCCCTAGCCACTTGAGCCACAGTCTCCGAGGCAAATAAACAAAAATTAGCTGGGCATTGTGGTGGGTGCCTATAGTCCCAGCTACTACAGAAGCTAAGGCAAGAGAATCACTTGAACCCAAAAGTTTTAGGTTGCTGTGAGCTATGACATCACAGCACTCTACCAAGGGTGACAAAGTGAAACCCTGTTTCAATTTAAATAAATAAATAAATAAATCCAGAATCACAAAAAAATTCAACCACACTGCTAAAAAGAAATACGTTGGCCATATAGATGAAAACCTTATTTGCCTTGAGTATGAAATTAAGTGAAGAACAAAGATAAATAAATATCTTTAGAATTCACAATCACAAGCTAGCTTTTATGCAACAAGTCATCTGGAGCTGCGTTAGTGGACAGGACCAGGTCATGAGTGCATCGTGTTCTCAGTCTTTTTCCTCCTTTCAGTTTCACCATCCTTAGGACAAGTTCTCTACTGGTATGAATGTGGCTGTTGCAATTCCACATAACACTTCACCAAAAAAGAGAGAAGACATATGTATAGCACCTCTACCTGTATGTACACACATGTACTCCGTAAATCCTTTTCTAGAAGCACTAAAGATTTTCCCTTATCCAGATACAAATAATATGTCCACAAGCATACCAATCGGATGGAAAGGAGCATGGAATCATTGTGATTATCTACTAATTAATTAATCATCATTTGTGGTATGACTCTCCTTCCACGAAAACATTGTTCCATAGTACACGAGCAAAATAGAGCGGTTTTTGTGTTATTTTGTTTTCCTTAAACAAGTAGTTCTTAACATGGCAAAGCATCACAGTATCACATGAAAATTTGTTACCTGATGGTGGAGCTCTACAAATTTAGTTTTAAACATGTTAAAATTTGAAAACTGCTATTTTGCATGTAAAAAATGAAAATCAAAACAAAACAAAATGAACAAAGAAGTGAAAAAGCTATAAAATCCAGACACTATAAAATGAGAAGATGGGAATGTACTATAGTGAGTAAGATTTCAACAAATTTGAGAAACTGGAAAGAAGAAGTAGATGTGGAAACTGATTTTTCAAGACTTGGGATGTTACAACATAAAAGTGTGTAAAGAGGCATATAAGATTGAAGAGATCCAACTAACCTCCACACAACTCTAGGGAGACTGAGGACTCAGTCATGTCAAATACAAGAGAGGATAAAGTTGAAAATTAGAAAATAGGGCAGTGCCTGAGGCTCAAAGGAGTGGGGCACCGGCCCCATATGCTGGAGGTGGCAGGTTCAAACCCAGCCCGGGCCAAAACTGCAAAAAAAGGAAATAAAATTAGAAATGCTTGAAGGTCTATATTCAGAAGTTTATTCACCCATCCTTACTCACTGTTTCCTTGGAGAGGACATGGGATGGGAGATTTCTCCCATGCAAAACTGATCAGAAAAGTCTGGGGATTCAAAAACACAATATTCATCAGGGAAGGAGAGGTTGAAAAATAACATTGCATATCAAAACTACTAGATTTATACTGCCTCTGGCTCTTCCGAAACAAAAGTTCAGCAGTTAGGGCAGGGTGGTGGTGGCTCATACCTGTAATCCTAGCACTCTGGGAGGCCAAGGTGGGTGGATTGCCTAAGCTCACTGGTTTGAAACCAGCCTGAGCTATTGTCTCTACTAATAGCCAGGCATTGTTTCAGGTGCCTGTAGTACCGGCTACGTGAGAGGGTGAGACAAGAGAATCTCTTAAGCCCCAGAGTTTGAGGTTGCTGTGAGTTATGATGCCACAGCCTTCTACTGAGGGTGACAAAGTGAGACTCTATCACAAAAAAAAAGTTCAGCTGTCAGGAAGTCAAATCCAAACCAAAAACTTGCTCTGTGGTATGCACCATTCTATATCCTTTGTATACAAGGTAGATAATTAAGTTCATGAAATGGCCACCATGAGCTTACATTGGTAGCACTGTATGAACAACTCAGTAAAATTTCATAACCTTCATATATCAGTGTCTCACAACTGTGTTCATGTCCCCCTGTGTCTTGCTAAGTGGTGTTCATTATTACTGTCATGAGAATCTTGAATTAGAGAACCAAACAAATATTAACTTTCTTGTTAAACTTGGCAAGAGGGGAAGTGAAATCAGGGACATGTTAGTCTACATTTAGGGGATAATGTCACAAAGAAAATGACAATGGACAAATGGATTAAATGTTTTTCTGAGGGGAGAGAAAGTGTCCCTGATGAAGAGAGGTCAGGTGGCCGTAACGAGCAGAAATGATGAAAACATTGCCAAAATGTTTCCAGTTGTACATCAAGATCATCAGCAGACTGTGAGAAGCATAGCAGATCAAATAAACATCCATAGAGAAACTGGAAACTCTTAACTGAAAATCTTGGCAGGAGAAAGATGTGGCTCTTACATCACAACAATATACCAGATCACACAGCACTGTCCCGGAAGGAGCTTTAGCCAGTAAACAAATAATTATATTGGAACACCCTCCTTTACTCACCTGATCTGGCCCTCAATGATGTTTATCTTTACCCAAAGATAAAGGAAATATTGAAAGTAAGACATTTTGATGATTTGGAACATCAAGGATAATACAACAGCTCTGATGGTCATTCCAGAAAGAGTTCCAAAATTGCTTTGAAGTGTGGACTAGGTACTGACCTCAGTGCATAGCTGCCCAAGGGGAGGACTTTGAGATTGACCATGGTGATATTAGCAATTAGTTATGTAGCTCTTTTTCCAGGATGAGTTCACAAACTTAATTGTCATATCCCATATTTTAACTTCCTGAAAGTTCATAAAAATCCTATAAGGTAAATACTAACACTATCCTAATTTATAGATTTTAAGAAGAGATATTTGCCAAATAAATTTCATAAGGTCACAGGGAGGGTAAGCTGAGAAAAAGTATTTAGACCCAGGAGGTTTGGTTTTCCACTCATCTTTCCCCCTCCTCCTTTCCCTTCCCTTCCCTTTTCTTTCTTTCTTTCTTTTTTTTTTTAGACAGTTTCACTATGTTGCCCTTGGTAGAGTGCTGTAGTGGAACAGCTCACAGCAACTTCAAATTCTTGGGCTTACACGATTCTATTGCCTCAGCCCCCCAAGTAGGTGGGACTACAGGTGCCCACCAAATTGGCCAGCTATTTTTGTTCTTGTTGTTGTTGTTTAGCGGGCCCAGGACAAGTTCAAACCCACCAGCCCTGGTGTATGTGACCAATGCTCTAACCACTGAGCAATAGGTGCTGAGCCCATCTTATTTTTTCAATTTCTCTCTCATTCCCTATCTACTGTTTCTTTTCTCTTGCTCTCTTATTATGTCTTTAGATGTTTGTTAATCTTGATTAGCAAGGAAATGAGGAGGAAAGTAAGGAGTGGAGAAGATAAGGTTTTGCTTCTTTTCTGCAAATGCCGCTTTATTGTTTGAAAGATCACATTACTTTTGCAAATAAAAACTTTGAAAGAAAAAAAGAACAATAAATCCTTCAGATCAATAAATATTTATCTCTGTGTCATTTGTGGGTTTGGAAAATTAAATATTCTAAATGAATCTGATTGGTTTGTCTCCTAAAACCTTTGAAACATTGAAGCATTTCTAGTTTTTATCCTTGCTGTTGTGTCTGAGCTGTGGGTATGATATCTTAGAAACCTTTGCCAAAGCCAATGTCAAGGATGTTTCTCCTTTGCTTTCTTCTAGGAGTTTTACAGTTTCAGGTATTACATTTAGGTCTTTTATCCATTTTAAGTTGGGTTTTGTGTATGATACAAGATAAGGGTTCATATTTCTTTCTCTTGTATATAGAAATCCAGTTTTTGCACACCACTATAGTTAATTGTTGTGTAATGTATTCAGATTTTTTTTTTTTTTTTTTTTGCTGGGGCTGGGCTTGAACCCACAGGGCTGGCAGATTTGAACCCAGCCCAGGCCTGCCAAACAATGATGACTACAACAAAAAAATAGCCAGGCATTGTGGGGGGTGCCTGTAATCCCAGCTACTCAGGAGGCTGAGGCAAGAGAATTGCTTGAGACCAAGAGTTTGAGGTTGCTGAGAGCTGTAATGCCATGGCACGCTACTGAGAACAACATAGTGAGACTCTGTCTTAAATAACTAACTAAATAAATATAACTAAAAGGGAATCCTATCCATCTTCCCTCTCTGAAAATAAGATCTAATTTCTATTAGGGAAAAGGGGTTCTGACCACTCCAAATTACTTCTTACTGAAGATGACAGTGAAATACTAGAGCAGTTCCTCAGAGGAGAGTGATCCACAGTTCATAGTAATTGGAAATCCAGATTGATCCCTCTAGCTTGGGGCAAAATGTCAGAGTATTCTCTTCATGAAATTGTCCAGGCCTAGGAAACTTGAGTCCCTTGTCTGGTCTTGAATGGGGAAACCCAATATCACTAGAAAGGGGAAGTTCGCTTTTCTCTGGAGGAAGGGCAATTCAGGGGTTAGCAACAGAATCAGGTCTTGGGCTAGAAACCTTTTCACTGTTTGTGGCCTGATGATATCATCCCTGGAAGACACAAATCTGATTAGTACATCATCTGACAGCAAAAGATTTTTTTTTTTAAATTAAAAGTCCAGGCTCGGCGCCTATAGCTCAACCGGCTAAGGCGCCAGCCATGTACACCTAAGGTGGCGGGTTCGAATCCCCAGCCCGGACCCACCAAACAACAATGATGGCTGCAACCAAAAAATAGCCGGGCGTTGTGGCGGGCACCTGTGGTCCCAGCTACTTGGGAGGCGGAGGCAGGAGACTCGCTTTAGCCCAGGAGTTGGAGGTTGCTGTGAGCTGTAATGCCATGGCACTCTACCCAGGGGAAGAGCTTGAGGCTCTGTCTCAAAAAAAAAAAAAAAAAAAAAAAAAAAAGAAAAAGAAAATACCGGCTGGGGTGGTGCCTGTGGCTCAAGGAGTAGGGTGCCGGCCCCAAATACTGGAGGTGGTGGGTTCAAACTCGGCCCTGGCCAAAAAAAAAAAAAATTAAAAGTCCAGTAAGGTTATGAGAAGTATAACAAGTAGGACTCTTTCCAAAGTTAGCTTAATTGCCTCTGGGGTTAAGAGAGCTACAGCTTCTAACACCCATAAACAGTGTGGCCATGTCATGGCCTAGGTGTCAATTTCTTTACTATGATAAGCTACAGGTTGTAAAACTGGACTCTGGTGTTGGGTCAAGACTCCTAGGGCAATTCCAGTCTGCTCTAAATTGTTGTCTGGTAAGAATACTTGAAGCAGGGGCCTGTAAAAGAGCATTTTTCAGCTGTTGGAAAGCTGCCTCCTGTTCCCATTTTTTAAGTGACCAGGCACTCTTTTTGAGTATTTTAAATTAAAGAATAGAGTGGTTTAGCTATTCACTATATCCAGGAATTCAGAGTCTGGAAAAGCCTGTAATTCCTAAGAAGACTTGAAGTTGTCCAAGAGTTTGAGCTTTAGGGTGAGCCAATATTCATTCTCCTCTTTCCTTGCCCAATACTCTGTTCCCCTATGAAAGCTGGAGACCCAAATAGTGTAGTTCAGGCACACATAATCGGGCTTTAGCCTTGGAACTTTGTACCCACAATCAGCTAGAAAGTTAAGTAGAGCTTGGCTAGCTTTGCAGCATCCCTCTGCATCTTGTCCTCCCAAAAGAATGTCATTTACATACAAATATGAGTCCCTGTGGGATATGAGAAACCACTCAAGTCTTGGGCTAAGGCTTGTCCAAACAAGTGAGGGCTGTCCCTAAATTTCTGAGGTAACACAGTCCATGTAAGCTGGGTGTAGAAGACAGAGGGTTCTTCAAAGGCAAAAAAGTATTGGGAATTTTCATGAAGAGGAATGCAGAAAAAGTCATCTTTTTCTTTTTCTTTTTTTTTTTTTTTTCTGAGACAGAGTCTCAAACTGTCCCCCCTGGGTAGAGTGCCATGGCATTGCAGCTCACAGCAACCTCCAACTCCTGGGCTCCAGCGAGTCTCCTGCCTCTACCTCCCAAGTAGCTGGGACCACAGGCGCCTGCCACAACGCCCGGCTATTTTTTGGTTGCAGCCGTCATTGTTGTTTGACGGGCCCGGGCTGGGGACTCGAACCCACCACCTTAGGTGTACGTGGCTGGTGCCTCAGCCGGTTGAGCTATAGGCGCGGAGCCAAAAGTCATCTTTTAAGTCTAGGACTGTGAAACAGGCAGCTTTTTCAGGGATTTGAAATAATAAAGTATACAGATTGAGAACTATAGGATGGAGAGGAATGACTGCTTCATTTATAATGCAGAGGTCTTAGACTAATCTCAAAGTCCCATCTGGCTTTGGCACTCCTTTCTATTAACAATTTCTGTCGCTTTAGATTCTGTATTATGGTGTTAGCCCATTCTCAGCTTATGCTCTTAGAGGGTGTTGTGTTTGATTGGGATAGAAAGTGGGATTTTTTAACTTAATTTGAACCAGTAGAGCATATTCTGCTCTTCCCACCTGTCTCTCGGTAGCCCATACTTCCGGGTTAATTTCTGACTCTAATAAATAAAGGAGGGCATAGTATAAGTTCTTGTTCCATATTCATATAAATGGTAGTTAGTATGTTTTTCCCCAAAAAGGGAACAGGATTTTCAGGCATGATTAGGAAGGTGTGAGAGAACAACCAGTCACTCCAGCTGGAGCTTAAAGGCTGAGAGAAGAATTTAATAACTCATTTAGTTACAAATTTGGAGAATCAAAGGCCAGGGTTAGAGAAAAGTATAGAAAAATTTGCTCCAGTGTCCAAAAGAAATGCCGCCTCCTGGCCCTCCACTATGAGGAGAGGGGGTGATGACACAAGAGCCATGAGCAACTGCCCTGGGCACCCTCAGTCCGGTTCGGAGGCTGATGAGATCACTGTCCAGAAGGTCTTCGCCTCCAGGGACAGGCTGTACTCCAGTGGTCACCCTTGCATTTTGGACAGAGGGCCAATGGCTTGCCCTACAGGCAGTGCTGGTGGGGGCAATCTCTCTCGAAATGGCCAGACCAACCACATTGGAAGCACTTGTTCTTAGCTCCTCTGGCTTCCCTCTGCCCTGAATGGTCCCCATTTGTTGGAGTGCCATTACTAGGGCTGCTTTCCCTTTCCTCCTCTTCCTCCTGATCTCAACTATAAAAAATTACTGTGGCCATTTTTTTTTTTTGAGACAGAGCCTCAAGCTGTCCCCTGGGTAGAGTGCTGCGGCATTACAGCTCACAGCAACCTCCTACTCCTGGGCTCAAGCGAGTCTCTTGCCTCCGCCTCCCAAGTAGCTGGGACCACAGGCACCCGCCACAACGCCTGGCTACTTTTTGGTTTCAGCCGTCACTGTTGTTTTGGCGAATCTGGGCTGGGGATTCGAACCTGCCACCTTAGGTGTACGTGGCTGGTGCCTTAGCTGGTTGAGCTATAGGCGCCGAGCCTACTGTGGCCATTTTAAGAAGATTCTCCAGGTTATGATCGGGATCTAGAGCCAATTTCTAGAGTTTTCTCTAATGTCTGGGACACTTGAATGATAAATTTACCTTTTAAAATAATTTGGCCCTCTAAGGAGTCAGGCAATAAATAGGGTATGTTTTCTCATCACCTCCCTAAACCACTCAAGAAAGACTACTGGACTTTCTTTTTTTTTTTCCTGCTAAATAGTGAACAAATTAGAATAATTGATAGGCATTTTCTTGGATCAACACAAAACTTCCAGGATACATGTTAGAAAATGTTTACACCACTGGTCACATTGTTTTTAGGGTCCCATTCAGGATCCTCCAAGGGAACTGTCTTCACATGGGGTATCTGTTCCTTTCCTCAGAGGACATACTGCTATCAGTATTGGACATGAAGCACTAATCACCCCACCTTCTAGCCTCATCTAAGACTTCATTTTTCTCACTCAAAGTTAAAGTTTGCACAACTAGTAGCATTTTTATCTCTCCAAGAGAGGTCAAAGCTTTCTCCTAACCTTTGGAGAACATCTGCGTGAGTCACCAGAAAATTTTCCTAACTCAATCTTTTTTTTTTTTTTTGCAGTTTTTGGCCGGGGCTGGGTTTGAACCCGCCACCTCCAGCATATGGGGCTGGCGCCCTACTCTTTTGAGCCACAGGCACCACCCCCTAACTCAATCTTAATTTGTTTGAAATCTTCCAGAGAAAATGGAATGAATACTCAGGCATTTCCCCTCTCGCCACCGGCAGTCTCAACCAAGGGAAACAAAGAAGGATACAGTTGCTTTCCCAACAGGCCTGGAAGAAACTCTTGTAGCAGACTCCCTTCTTGAGGTTTTCTAAAGGCATGGAGGAAGAAGTGATGGTGGTTTGAACTAGGTGGTGACAACTTCTTTCTCAGGAATCCCTGGCCATTTGGAGAAGTTACTACAGCCGAGAAAGCTGGATCTATCTCATAGGTTTTACATAGTTGGGATTCTGAGAAAAGAGATTACACGTAGATAATTCCGACCATTTCCCCTCTTGTTTACCGTAATTTAGAGTACTCTCTGGTGGTTATTGTTCACCACTGTGAGCAGATACTAAGGCCAGGGCTGGCTGCAGAAGAAAACCATACATTCTTTGTTCAGTGTTGGGGGATCCAACATGTCCCAGTGGTTCAGAATACAGCCCAGCGGGGTGTTCTGACAGCACGGGCTGAAAAATCAGGTACCTGGGGGCTACAGTGGTCTCACCTGATGAAAGTTCTCTTGGAGAGAGAACATGTTATCTGGGTGTTCCCTTAGATAGAGAACATTACCCATCTGTGGGAAAGAACAAATGCCCAGTGTCTTTTTTTTTTTTTTTTTTTTTGAGACAGAGCCTCAAGCTGTCCCCCTGGGTAGAGTGCCATGGCTTCACTGCTCACAGCAACCTCCAACTCCTGGGCTCCAGCGAGTCTCCTGCCTCAGCCTCCCAAGTAGCTGGGACCACAGGCGCCCACCACAACACCCGGCTATTTTCTGGTTGCAGCCATTATTGTTATTTGGCAGGCCCAGGCTGGATTTGAACCTGCCACCTTAGGTGTATGTGGCTGGCGCCTTAGCCGCTTGAGCCACAGGCACCGAGCCAATGCCCAGTGTCTTAATCAACCCCACCCTGAGTTCCTGGGGTGTCAAAGAATCTTCTGACCAACCTAGGAAGCCTTCCAGCCAAACAAGCCTTCCAGCCAAACTGTTCCCTGAGGACAGTGGCCTCCCCAAACCCTTAGCTAACTTGTCTGTATATAGCCACAATTACCAGCATAGGACTTTGTACCCAGGGCTATCCTGTGTTTAGTACTTGCCAACAGCACTGCCTGAGAAATCTGGTATCTGGGAGTCTGGTCCCACCTGATATAAGTTCTGCCCCTTCTACCCCTGCCATTGAATATATGCCTGTCACTAAAAGTGGGGCTGACCTCCACCCCCCCTTCCCCCTCCCCGAGAAAACTGCTGCATGGGACACCCAGGTGTAACCCCTTATAATTTTTACAAGCTTTTTCTAAATCACAGTAACAAAGGAAATAGGCTTTTTTGTTTGTTTGTTTGTTTGTTTTTAGGAAATAGGCTTTTTATCAGGTTTATCATGGGCTATGTTTTCCACCCTTTTTTCTTCCCACAAAGTTAGCAAGGCAACAATAATCAAACTCACTAAAAACCAGGGCTGAGAGACACTTTAAAACTTTTGCATTGGGGCGCCTATAGCTCAACCAGCTAAGGCACCAACCACATACACCTAAGGTGGCGGGTTCAAATCCCCAGCCCGGGCCCGCCAAACAACAATGACGGCTGCAACCAAAAAATAGCCAGGCATGGTGGCGGACGCCTGTGGTCCCAGCTACTTGGGAGGCGGAGGCAAGAGACTCGCTTGAGCCCAGGAGTTGGAGGTTGCTGTGAGCTGTAATGCCACGGCACTCTACCCAAGGGGACAGCTTGAGGCTCGGTCTCAAAAAAAAAAAAAAACTGCTGGGCTCAAGTGATCCTCCTACCTTAGCTTCCCAAAGTGCTGGGATTACAGGCATGAGTCACCAAGTCCAGACCTGTCATGTGGTCAAGTTTTTATAAAATGATCCATGTAAACTCAAGAACATTGTTCTCTAATTGTGATATATGGAATTTCACATATGATATGTCCATTTAATCAATTTTGTTAATCTTAATATTTAAATCTTGATATGTTTAGGTAATCAATCAATCACTGATACTATCTCTACTCCTTTAGTGATATATTTTATATTTTACATACTTAACTGGTCTCAGGTTAATAAAAAGCCCAGTCCCCCTTTTAAACAATATAACCCTCATGCTAAGCTCTCAATACAATCATCAGCTTTGCTCTCAAATTTTATTTGTATTTTAATTCTATTTTTTAACTCCGTAAGTGATACAGTTTGGATATTTGACCTCTTCAAATCTGATGTTGAAATTTGATCTCTAATGTTGGAAGCAGGGCCTGAAGGCAGGTGTTTGGGGTGGGGGTGGAGAAGCATGAATGGGTTGGTGCCCTTCTCATGGTAATGAGTGAGTTCTTGCTTTCTTGGCTCCCAACAAAGTTCCCCCAAGAACCGGTTGTTAAAAAGAGGCTGGAACCTCCCTCCTGTCACTCCCTTGCCTCCCCTCGCATCATGTGATTTCTGGACACAGCAGATCCCTTCACCTTCCCCCAGGAGTGGAGTAGCCTGAGGTCCTCACCAGAAGCAGGTGCTGGAGCCAGGTCTCCGGCACAGCCTGCTGAACCATGAGCCACATACACTTCTTTTCTTGATAAATTACCCAGCCTCAGGTATTCCTTTGTAGCAACACAAAACAGATGAAGACAAGTTTGTAATTATTCTTATTATTTTTTGAGACAGAGTCTGACTCTGTCACCTTGGGTAGAGTGCTGTTCACGGCAACCTCAAACTCTTGGGCGCAAGTGATCTTCTTGCTTCAGCCTCCCAAATAGCTGGGACTACAGGTGCCTGCCACAGCACCTGGCTATTTTTAGAGACAGGGTGTTGCTATGGCTCAGATGATCTATGATCTCAGGCATTCCACCTGCTTTGGCCTCCCACTGCTAAGATTACAGGTGTGACCCATGGCTCTGGCCCATGCTTACCATTTTCTTTGCCTTCCAGTCCTTCCTGCATCTCAGACCCGTCTGGGATCATTTTCCTTCTTCCTGAAGCACATCCAGATGGTCCATCAGGGAGAAACATGCTGGTGATTTAATTTGTTTGAAAATGTCTCTATTCTTTTTTTTTTTTTTTTTTTTTTTGGGGTTTTTGGCTGGGGCTGGGTTTGAACCCACCAACTCCAGCATATGGGGCCAGCGCCCTACTCCTTTGAGCCACAGGAGCTGCCCAAAAGGTCTCTATTCTTTAAAAAAGGATTTCTCAAGTATATACTTCCAGCTGGGCAATAATTTTCTGTGACCACTTTTTTTTTGTTCGTTTGTTTTTTGAGGCAGTCTCACTCTGGTGGCCTCCTGGGCTCAAGCTATCCTCTTGCCTCAGTTTTTCTATTTTTAGTAAAGATGGGGGTCTCACTATTGCTCAGGCTGGTCTTGAACACCTGAGCTCAATTGATCCACCCATATGGGCCTCCCAGAGTGTTAGATTTACAGGTGTGAGCTACCAGGCACGGCCTACTGTGAGCACTTTGAAATTATTAGTATAATTTTCCTGGCTTTCATTGCTTTTGCTAAAAATTCTGCTTCAGGCTAAGTGATGTTTTTTGGTACATAATCTGACATCTCACCCCCCCACCCCCCGCCCCGCCAACGGTTTTAAAATCTTTTTTACAATTTTCTATACTGTGCAGTTTCCTTGTGCTGTATATAGGTGTGGATTTCTTTTTCTTATATATCACACTTGGGAAATATTGTGCTTCTTCAGAGTGAGGACTCACCTTTCATCAATTCTGAAAAATTATTAGCCATTATCACTTCAAACGTCACCTCTCCGCTGCTTATCTCCTTCAGAGAACTCCATTTAGCCTCATATTAGACCTTTACATTCTATTTTATCTCAATAGCTTTTTACATTTTATATCTCCTGTTTCTTTCTTTCTTTTTCTTTTCTTTCTTTCTTTCTTTTTTTTTTTTTTTTTGAAACACAGTCTCACTATGTCGCCCTTGGTAGAGTGCTGTGATATCACAGCTCACAGCAACCTCAAACTCTTGGGCTTAAGCGATTCTCTTGCCTCAGCCTCTCAAGTAGCTGGGACTCTAGGCGCCCACCACAACACCCAGCTATGTTTTGTTGTGGTTGTCATTGTTGTTTAGCAGGCCTGGGCCAGGTTCAAACCCTCCAGCCTTGGTGCATGTGGCCAGCGCCCTAACCGCTGGGCTACAGGCACTGAGCCTCTCTATCTGCCTTCTATGTAACTTCTTAAATTCTATATTTATATTAGTTATTTATTGCTGCATAACAAATTAGTTCCCCTCACCTAAAATCTTGAGTCATCAAACATTTATTATGTTATGCCACTGATTTTTAACCAGCGTGCCATGGCACACTGATGTGGCGTGAGGACATCCTGGGTGTGCTTCGAAAATTTTTAAAGATCATTAATTATGCTATTGTTGAAAGAAGTTCAAGACATGGTAAGTATATTTCCTTTTTTTAAGTATATTTTTGGTCAACACAATTGAAGTGTGCTGCAGAAGTTTAACTATAAGTTCAAGTGTGCTGGGAGATAAAAAAGGTTGCAAAACCCTATGACTTACACAGTTTCTAAGAATCAGAAATTGGGGTGTAGCTTAGCTGGTTGGTTCTGGCTCATGGTCTCTCATGAGAATGTAACCAAAATGTTGGATAGGGCTACAGGCATCTGAAAGCTCAGCTGGGACTTGCTCATAGCCAGAGGCTTGCAAGTCTCACTTTTTGGATGTTGGGAACTTTCTAAAGGACTTCATAAGAGCTCTCACTGCATGGCAGCTGGGTCTTTCCAGCTGACCAGACCAAGTAGGTCATACTTTTATGACCTAATCTCCAGCTCACACATCACAACTTCTGCTTTTTATTACATACAAATCAGTAAGTCCAGCCCATGCTCATGGCAAAGAACATTAGGCTCCATCTTTCAAAGGAAGTACCAAAGAATTCATGGACATATTTTGAATCACCACCACATTTCATTCATTCATTCATTTCTTCAGCTATCCAATCTGCTATTTAACATAGCTATTGTGTTTCTAATTTTGAATATCAAATCCTTCATTGCTAGAATTTGGGGGGGGGGGGAATTCCGTGGTCATTTTTGGTTCCCCTCTTTATAAAAATAGGTTAAACATATCCATTATGCATTCTGTATCTCATAATCTTCTTGTATGGAGTCTGTGGGTATGAATCTGCTTTCTACTGTTTTGCTGTTTCTTGTTCATAAGGTTTTCTTGATTTTCTTTTAAAACATATTATGAAAGAATTTTTATATATTTTTTACTCACCACTATATTAATGAGAAATGAAATTAATTTGGATTAAAACTTTATTTTATTTAATTTATTTTTTGAGACAGAGTCTCACTTGGTCACCCTCAGTAGATTGCTGTGGCATCTTAGCTCACAGCAACCTCAAACTCTTGGGCTCAAGCTATTCTCTTGCCTCAGCCTCCCAAGTAGCTGGGACTACAGGTGTGAACCACTGTGTCCGGCCTGGATTGGAACTTTATATAAGTATGGAGACTAGAAGCCCTGTTGTGAAGGTGTATTTCTTTCAGAGAGAATTTACCTCAACTTCTCTCAGTGCCATATGGAGTCTACTAACTTAAACAAACTAAAATTTCTTTGCCTGGGGGTTTTGAACCATGCAGGTGAAATGAATTCAGTCCCGAAAGCCATGTTTTATAACATTAAATCCTATGACCTCCCTAAACAGATTTAACGTCAGTGTTTAATGAAAAGAGCAAAAGACTCCACCTCCATGCCCTTTTCACTCCTCGAAGGTAGTCACAATCCTAGAGTTGGTGTCTATAATTGTTATCCATATTTTTAACATGGATACATTTAAGTATGCTATTTATTAACATATAGTACGGTTTGTGTTTATATATCCTTTTACTGATGGACAAGTAGAGATTTTGTTTTTTTGAGACAGAGTCTCAAGCTGTCACCCTGGGTAGAGTGCTGTGATGTCGTAGCTCACAGCAACCTCCAACTCGGGTTCAAGCGATTCTCTTGGCTCAGTTTTTCTGTTTTTATTGGAGTGGGGAGGAAGGGGGGGGGTCTCAATCTTGCTCAGGCTGGTCTCGAATTTGTGACCACAACCTCAGCCTCCCCAAGTGCTAGGATGACAGTAGAGATTTTGTTTTTTTTTGAGATCAAATGGAAATTTTATTTTATTTTTTTTTATTAAATGATAGCTGTATACATTAATGCAAACATGGGGTACAGTATAGTGTCTTCACACACATTTTGACATACTTTCAGTAGAGATTTAAAACAAAAACAACTATTAGCAAACAGCACTGAGGTCACACACACCCAGGCCTTGCGGCTGTGGCGGAATCCACCGGCCTTCTTAAAGTGGCGACAATTCAAGTGAGAGAAGGGACCACCGCAGACACCACCACTGAAGTCCCTGGGAGTGTGGCAGAGAGAAACCGAAGTTGACCGCAAGCGGGGAGGAGACATACAGACGAAGGACATCAGTCCTCTGGGGTGAAGCCCACTTCTGGGGCGACAGAGACCCTTCCAGGTGAGGGCCAGGTGAGCTACGGGAGGGGCAGGAGTGGGCGTGGCCTCGAGGAGCCGAGAGCGAGGGTGGGTCAGTCCGGGTTCCCAGGACCAGGAGCCTCCCGTCGGTCAGCAGAAAGAAACTGGCCATTGCAGTTTCTATTCCCAAAGAGAGAAAAAAGGTGAGTTAGGACGATAGATCTTGTACGAGGCCTAATTTCTCATTTTTGACTTTAATTCCGCTTTAATTCCGTTCCTCTATGTAGCTAAGGAAGAAAAAACCAATCCTGACCCCGACGTGACTTGAACACGCAACCTTCTGATCTGGAGTCAGACGCGCTACCATTGCGCCACGAGGTCACAGCGAGCTGCTGACTGTACGTTGTTAAAGACCTCGCTGCGCCAGTACGGTCCCCGGCTCCGGAGATACAGGGTGAAGACGCTCCCCTTCCTGAGCTGCAGCCCAGACTGAAAAGGGGAAGAGCTCGGGACTCCGGCTTTTTAGGTTTTGGGAGACCGATGTGTCTGGGGAACCTCAGCCTCTGCTGCAGAGCAGGCGCCCGGCGGCAGCAACTCGGGCACCGCCTCCTCCGTGTCTCCGAGAGACAGGATGAGCGGGCGCTGGGGTCTCGGGGACACCTGAGGTGCGGGAAGGGGACACCCTAAGAGGACGAGGGGTTGCCCTGGGGACGCGGAGGGGGCGGAGTCCGGCTGGGCGGGGCGGGGCGGGACACTGTGGGGCCGGGCTGCGGGCGGCAGTGGGACTCGGCGGTCCCCGCCTGCTCCTCGGAACATGGCGGCGGCCCCTGTCTGCGGAGCTCGGCGGCTGCACCTGCGGTGCGGGGATCCGAGCCGGACCGCGGCCTCCTCTCCCGGAACAGGAGACAGACGCCGGGCTGCCAAACCAACTTGAAAGATGCAACCATTAAAATGTGTTACCTATATTCTAACACGAAGGCAGCGGACTCTCCCTCATAAGAGAAAAACTCAAATCAAGGTGGGAGGCAGGGGAATGAGGGAGAGGGGAGGAGGCGGCGGATAGGGGGTCACGGTGTGTGACACTCCTCTGGGGGGCAGGACACAAGTATAAGAGGGACTTTACCTAACAAATGCAGTCAGCGTAGACTAATTCTTTGTACCCTCAGTGAATCCCCCCACACCCCAAATTTTGTAACTATAAAAGCAAACATTTCTTTGAGGAAAACCAAAACAGTATGAGGAAGAAAATTAGAATCGTTGACAATCCCGCCCTCCCCAGAGAGGACTAATATTTCGTTGTGCTGTATTTCTTCTTCTGGATTTGTACTGCCTATATATGTGTCCCAAGTATATTTTGGAATGTTCCAGTGATAAATTGCACACGTATGTAAAAATATGGGTGCGTCCAGCCTCCAGATCAAGAAAGAGAACATTCACACAGCCTTCCAGTAATTTCAAAGTCACTTTTAAGAAGGGATTACACCGTACACAACATTTTGTTAATTTTTTCACTTGTTACATTACCTGTTTATTTGCTTTAACAAAATTTGTGTTTAGAATAATGAAGCCTCAAGCCATCTTTGTACAAGTTCAGTCTAGATTTCCAGGGCAGTGAGGCGGGGAAGCTGACCTTGGTGAGTGAATGTGCATGGCTCCTGGAAAAGAGGGGTGTGGTGGGGAGAAGTCAGAAGAGGCAGCAGCTGCAGGGATCCAGCCCCCTGTGGCTTCACTCTTGGTGGGGCTGCCCCATCACAGAGAAAAGCACACAGTTTGTCTTTGCTTAGTTTAGCATCAACCGGTACCTGGGTAATGGCTGTATTTGTTAGTCAAGAACAAGTATTTGCTCAGCTCTTATTTTCTAAAGGGTAAAAATGTTCCAGCTCCCCAAAGCATATGGAAGATGCCCTTTCATTCAGAATTACACATTCTTTATCTGACAAATTCCAACCAGGGACTTGAACACTGAACCCTGAGGTGGGCAAAGCTCACAGCCTATGTGTGGAGGGGCTTGTCCACACTACCATGCTGACTGGGTGGGGGCAGCTGGACCACTGCACGCTGGGTTCTTGGGAAGCATCTGCTGAAACAGTGAGTGTATTTGGGGAATAACTCTAGTGGGAGGACATGGGAGCTGGCCACGTTGGCAGCAGGAGCCAGCAGGCTGGGACACAGACATGGCCCAGTCTCTGCCAGCTGGTGTGGAGGAATATGTCCCTGTGTCACTGGCTTACTGAGTCTCGGGGCAGGGCCACCCTTAGAGGATGGTGACATTGGCTTGAAAGCTGAGGTGCGGGAAGCCAACTGGAGGCTCACCACTAACTTCCCTCCTGTGGTTGGATGGCAAGTTCTTGAGGGGACCAGGGATAGAGTTGGGGAGAAAGATCCATAAAAATGAGAAGAGGCCAGTTCAAGCTTTGTTAGAGAAAAGAGAGAAAACGAGCAGAGTGGAGTCTGGCCAGGAGTCAGTTCAATTTTACACAGTTTTAAAAGAGTTTCATTTGTGTGAAAAGAGGTGAGGGAAGTTCGTTTGTATTCTGGAGAGTGAAGGATGCTGTGTCAGGGACTGATCTTAGAATTACTCCTTTCCACAGAAGTGTTAATCTTGCACCAGGACCTTCTCTCTAGTGTCAGCCAGGACCAGGGTAGGAGATTGTTCTGATGTTCCCAAGGAACACTGGCCCTGAAGCATTCTAGGAGTGTGAGGAGGGAGGTGCTGTGGTCACGACATCTGGCCTCCAGTCTGTTTTTTATCACTAGCTGTCCTCCAAGATGGCTGTCCTCTTGTCAGGGTTGTGAGGGTCTCTTTCCCACAGATCTCCCTAGGAGGGGATCAGAGGTGCATGGGGGGGTCTGCCACAGCATGCAACACACACCTCACACGCATGTTTTTTTCCTCTTTGTTTTTTACCCAGTTCCTGATGTCTTACTTCAAGCACCAATCTCTCTGAGTGAGCTGAACCAACAGACAACTCTAGATTCCAGAAACAACTCTATATTCCTGGGAACAAAGTCCTTGGAGCAGCTTCTCCTACATTCACTGTTGAACTCCTTCCTGACAGAAATTTAGCCCAAAGGAAATAAAAGGAACTTCTTTTCCACACCATGACAAAATCTTCTAAGTCTCAAAAGCAATTAAGTACTCCACTCTTCAGAATGAAAAATACTGTGGAAACTGGTGGAATATTTTAAATCTCCACAGAAACACTCCCTGGAAGTCACTGCAAAGGGGTGGGGGGAGCAACTCAGAAGGCTGTGATAGGGAGAGTCATGTGGAGTCTGGCTACTATATAGGACTTTAAAAAAATACTGATTTAGGGGTGGTGCCTATGGCTCAGTGGGTAGGGCACTGGCCCCATATAGTGATGGTGGTGGGTTTGAACCCAGCCCTGGCCAAACTGCAACAACAACAAAATACAGATTTAGGGAGCTTATGAACTTTAGGCATTAAGCCAGCCACAGCCAAACTGCAACAACAACGACAACAAAAATATAGATTCAGGGAGCTTATGAATTTTAGGCATTTAGGTTTCCATGATGATTTTGATCCCAGGTTTTCATTCATTTCATGTGTTGTGCCTCAAAACCCTCAAATAGGAAAGACATTTTTTTTTAAATGGGAAACTCCAAAAGGATTATAAGTAGAGACAATCGCTTGTTCTTCCTTTCTGTCTGTCTCTCTCTCTCTCTCTCTCTCTCTCTCTCTTTTTTTAAATGCAGTTTTTGGCTGGGGCTGGGTTTGAACCTGCCACCTCCAACACATGGGGCTAACGCCCTACCCCTTTGAGCCACAGGCACCGCCCCAAAAGATCGGGGGTTTTTTGTTGTGGTTTTTTTTTTTCTTTGCAGTTTTTGGCCTGTCTGTCTCTCTTTGAAGCCTTCTGTGACCTGTTTTTCTGACGATGTGGTTCAATTTAAATCCATAGTGGGGCCTGAAAGTTTTCCATTGGTCTGTCTGATGAGAAGACCGCCACATAGGTTCAGTGGTCCAAAGAGACCGGTGCAGTTTGGTTGCCGCTTACACTGGAGAAATGGAATGCTGAATGTGGAAAGTTCTGTCGTCTGTTGGGGGAACAGCTGTGGGTACATCCAGCAAAGGAGAAGGACCCCCCACCAGTCCCTATATGACAATAAATGTTATCTTTTGAGTTTATCTTTATCCTCTTTGGCAATTTTGGCTGAACTTTTCTCTGGAAACGTTTTTTTAGCCTAGAGATATAGACTCAGTACTTTCTTCTTTTTTCTTTTTAATTTGAGGACTCCAATTATGCATACCTTTATGGGTCTCCTTTGCCTGTCTCCTTTATCTATAAGTTTCTTTCTTTTTTTTGAGACAGTCTCACTATGTTACCCTGGGTAGAGTGCTGTGGTGTCACAGCTCACAGCAACCTCAAACTGTTGGGCTTAAGCAATTCTCTTGTCTCAGCCTCCGAAGCAGCTGAGACTACAGGCGCCCACCACAATGCCTGGCTATTTTTCTGTTGCAGTTGTCATTGTTGCTTATCTGGCCTGGGCTGGATTCGAACCCACCAGCCTTGGTGTACGTGACTGGTGCCATAATCACTGTGCTACTGGCGCCCAGCCAAGACTCAGTACTTTCTAAACACAAAGGCCACACTTGTTTCTTGACATAGATGGTGAGCATGGCTTAGTGGGTGGAGCTGTTTACAGAGATGTTCAGTGGCAGACAGCTCTGTCATGAGCAGCAAGATGAATATATGAAGCTGGGTTTTCCTCGCCAACAGCTGTCTTCCAACCTGGTGTGTGATTTCAGTAGTAAAAGGGAGAGTCTGGTCCTTACTGTTACTAAGAATTTAGTTAAGAACTTAAACTGTCTTCAGCAACACAAGTAGGGAAGGTTTACTGGCGCACTCTACCAAGAAAAAGTAGCAAGTATGGGAGAGTGTGCAAGTGGCAAGAGGGTGTCGGTAGGACAGGGCTCAAGTCCTATCCTTGCTTCCTATATGATAGTCCAAAGTTTTGCCATAGTTTCCTCAACTCTAAAACGTTTGTAACATAACCTATCTCGGCTTGGGCTCAGTGGTTCACGTCTGTAATCCTAGCACTTTGGGAGGCTGAGACAGGAGGATCCCTTGAGGTCAGGTTGAGTTGGAGACCAACCTGAGCAAGATCAAGACCCCATATCTACAAAAAAACCCAGAAAAATTAGCTGCATGTGATGGCACAGGACTGTAGTTCCAGCTCCTCAGGAGGCTGATGCAGGAGGATCCTTGAGCCCAGAAGTCTGAGGTTGCAATGAGCTATGACACTGCACTCTAGCCTGGTGACAGAGTAAGACTGTCACAAAAACCCCCAAAAAACAAAAATGAAAACAAAAAAAAGGCCCTCTCTCAAAGAGTTGCTGGATTAAGGAAATTAATGTATGGAAATAGGTTCCAGAGAGAATGACTGTGGTTTCCAAATATTTAGTGTGACTACTAGGCTTTCACAGGCACCTTAGTATGCTTTCTGTTAGTTAATAGGATACCTGACACTGAGTAACTTATAAAGAAATTTCTTTAGCTCACAGTTCTGGAAGCTGAAATGTTAATGAGCATGGCATCTGGTGAGGGGCCCTTGCTGTGTCATAACATGGGGAGGGTGTCACATGATGGGGTCTCTTCTTATTAAATTCTGGCACATCGGCTCGGCGCCTATAGCTCAACCGGCTAAGGCGCCAGCCACGTACACCTAAGGTGGCGGGTTCGAATCCCCAGCCCGGACCCGCCAAACAACAATGACGGCTGCAACCAAAAAATAGCTGGGCGTTGTGGCGGGCGC
>CAUYTI010161420.1:0-10678 GCA_963575145.1 Galago senegalensis
AGGTGCCCGCCACAACGCCCGGCTATTTTTTGGTTGCAGCCGTCATTGTTGTTTGGCGGGTCCGGGCTGGGGATTCGAACCCGCCACCTTAGGTGTATGTGGCTGGCGCCTTAGCCGGTTGAGCTATAGGCGCCGAGCCGAGCACATGTAAATTTACTTCATTGATTCTGATATCCATATAGTATTCCATTATATGAATGTGTCAAAGTGTGTTAATCAGTTCTCTCCTGTTTTTTGTTGTGTTGAGGCAGGGTCTTCTCTGTTGTCCCTGCTATAGTGCAGTGGCACAATCTAGCTCACTGCAACCTCACATTCATGGGCTCAAGCAATCCTGTCTTAGTTTCCCAAGTAGCAGGGACTAAAGGTGCATATCATCACACTGAGTTGATTTTTCTATATTTTGTAGAGATTGTGTCTCTTTCTTGTTCAGGCTGGTCTAGAACTCCCAGCCTCAAGCAATCCTCCCATCTTGGCCGCCCAAAGTGCCGGGATTATGGGCATGAACCATGGTGCCTGGCCTTCAGTCTACTTTTTATTATCCATTTTTGATGGGTAGCACCAAATTGTCCTCTAAAAATCTTGTACCAGTGTCTTATGTCACCCTCTCCTCCCTGCAGGATGAATCAGGCACCAACTGTGGGCTTTGAGCAGGATGTTGGCAGCCGAACCACCCATCATTTCATGTACCCTGAGAGTGCCAAGAATCTGCCCGCCAATGTCAGCTTTGTGTTGGTGCCCTTCAAGGCCCTGGACTTACTGTGGATTGCCAGTGCCCTATCCACGGGGCAGATCCGATTGTGAGCCTCTTTAACTGGGAGTGAATATGGATGACAGGATCACCTTGGGAGGCAGCTTCCTGGGGACCAGATTGTAGAATTCCTTTAATTGAACATTTTGACCAAGACGGGGCTGGTGAGGTGGGAGGGCCTCAAATGGTGAGTTAGCTGAGGGCACAGTTTGTTCCATATCACTTCTTGCATGGTGCCATCCAGCCAGAAGTGAGGAAAGGACCATCTGCTTTGGGTCTCCTTTCTGGGATGTGGCTCCTGAGTGAGGGAACTCTGCCTTCTGAGGATTGTCTTTGAGGATAATTGTCCCATCACAGCCAGGAACCATGGGAAATCCAATTTACTAAGTATTTCATAACAGCTTTATCAAGATAAAATTTACATGCCACATGACTCACCCACTTAAAGTGTATAATTTGTTGACTTTTAGTATATTCACAGAGTTTTGTAACCATGATCATAACTTTTACAATATTTTATGTTTTAAAGATCTTTAAAGTTCTACTGATACCCCATGCATGTTAGCCATCACTCCACTCCACCTGCCCCCAGCTTTGGGAAACCACCAATCTACTCTCTGTTGCATCATGTATTTTGTTTTGTAGTAAAATTACATAATACAAAAGGGACCATTTTAAATTGAACAGGTCAGCATATTCACATTGTTGTACAACCATCACCACTATGTCCAGAACATTTTACCCAAATGGAAACTCTGGACACATTACATGCTAACTCCATTCTTCCCTCCCTTCAACCCTTGGTAACCTTATTCTGCTTTTCTACTTGCCTCTGTAAGAGGGATCATTCCATTTTTGTCCTTTTGTGTTAGCTTATTTCTCTTAACATAATGTCTTCAAGATTCATCCAAGTTGTAACTTGTGTCAGAATTTCCCACTTTTTAAGGCTGTTCATCCATTTGTACACCAATGGAAATTTAGTTTGTTTTACCTAAACACAAAAGTATAATTTAGTTTACTGACTTTAAGGTGTTCATAGTGTTGTTTTGGGAGACCTGGGCCATAGAGCTGAAGTGCCATAGCTCTCCAGAGAAGGGTGCAGGTTGGCTAATACCAAGTGGAGCTCATGCCAAGACCAAAGGGAACAGAGAGAGGACAGAGGTGAGAACACAGATTTGAGTTTAGATGAACAGTCAACTCAAGTGGTGAGTGCACAGCAGATAGGTGGGGGGAGGTTGCAGCTGATTATGGAAGGCCCCAGGGCTTATCTAAAACATCCCTGTTTTATCCTAAATGATGTGGGGAGCCACTGAAGGCTTCTGAGCTAGACCCTGCAGGAGTGAAGTGAAGTGGGAGAACAGCCTAGAAACAGATCAGTCTGGAAGTTGCTAGGACTGAGCAGGGAAGAGAGGCCTCCCTGGGTCCCACAGGTCTATCTGAAGTATTATCTTTCTGTTTACAGCACCTATGCCCCAGTGAAGTCCTTCCTTCGAGTAGACAAAGAAA
This sequence comes from Galago senegalensis, assembly GCA_963575145.1. Classification (NCBI taxonomy): domain Eukaryota; kingdom Metazoa; phylum Chordata; class Mammalia; order Primates; family Galagidae; genus Galago; species Galago senegalensis. Next base: position 2,255 of record CAUYTI010161420.1, read on the forward strand.
AGGTAAGCCCCATACATCAGTGGAAACTGTTCACCTGACCCATGTGCCTGGTTCTATGGGTCAGGTATGCCCCAGTTCCTTTCTAGAACCTTCTCAGTCCCCATCTGCTGGGATGCCTGACCCCAGAAGTGGCCACAGAAACTGGGGAATTTGAACACACAGGCCCATTGGTGGGCATGGAGGAACCGGCAAAAGCTGCTCAGAGCAGGTCATAGTGGATCACACCTGTAATCTTTTTTTTTTTTTTTTTTTTTGAGACAGAGCCTCAAGCTATCCCCCTGGATAGAGTGCCATGGCATCATGCTCACAGCAACCTCCAACTCCTGGGCTCAAGTGAGTCTCCTGCTTCAGCCTCCCAAGTAGCTGGGACTACAGGCGCCCGCCACAATGCCTGGCCATTTTTTGGTTGCAGCCATCATTGTTGTTTGGCGGGCCCGGGCTGGGGATTCGAACCTGCCACCTTAGGTGTATGTGACTGGCGCCTTAGCCGGTTGAGCCACAGGCGCCGAGCCGGAAAAAAAAAATGTTAAAAGGGGGGTGAGGGAGGAAAACAAACAAACAAACAAAAAAATCACTTGATATTGGGAATCTATTGACCGATCCCCACACTCTGCTCCCTAGCTAGCAGTCCCTACTTGCCTATGCTGTATTTGGATTTGAGCCCAGTCTTTTTCCTCCAGTGCAAGACTGCATTATAGTAGTCCCTACATATATTGTTGATGGTCCTGAATAAAGTCATTCTCACCGTGAAAAAAAAAAGAAACCACAGACATTGGTAATTCGGTAATGAAAAAACCAGCCCAGGCGAGGTGGCATATACCTATAATCGCAGCATTTTGGGAGGCCAAGGAGAGAGGATCACTTTAGACAGGAGTTGAGAGCAGCCTGAGCAACATAGCAAGACCTTGTCTCTACAAAAAATTAAAAAATTAGCCAGGCATGATGGTGTATGCCTATAGTCTTTTTTTTTGAGACAGAGCCTCAAGCTATCCCCCTAGACAGAGTGCTGTGGCATCACAGCTCACAGCAACCTCCAACTCCTGGGCTCAAGCGAGTCTCCTGCCTCAGCCTCCCAAGTAGCTGGGACCACAGGTGCTTGCCACAGCGCCTGGCTATTTTTTGGTTGCAGCCATCATTGTTGTTTTGGCGGGCCTGGGCTGGATTCAAATCTGCCACCTTAGGTGTACGTGGCTGGCGCCCCAGCCGCTTGAGCCACAGGTGCCGAGCCGGCCTGTAGTCTTAGTTACTCAGGAGGCTGAGGTGAAAGGATCATTTGAACCCAGAGTTCCAGGTTGTAGTGAGCTATGATCATGTCACTGCATTCCAGCCTGGGCAGAGCAAATGGTGCCTGTGGCTCAAAGGAGTAGGGTGCTGGCCCCATATACCAATGGTGGCAGGTTCAAACCTGGCCCTGGCCAAAAATTGCAAAAAAAAAAAAAAGACCAGGCGTGATGATTCACACCTGTAATCCTATCACTCTGGGAGGCTGAGGCAGAGTGCTTGAGCTTACAGGTTCAAGACCAACCTGAGCAAAAAGTAAGACCTTGTCTCTACTAAAAATAAAAAACTGAGGCAAGAGGATCACTTGAGCCTGAGATGGAGGTTGCTGTGAACTACAATGCCCCAGCACTTTACCCAGGGCAACAGCTTGAGACTCCGTCTCAAAAGAGAAAAAGGGACAGGCAGTGCCCATGGCTCAGTCAGCAAGAGCGCCAGCCACATACATCTAAGGTGGCAGGTTTGAACCTGGCCCAGGTCTGCTAAGCAACAATGACAACTGCAACCAAAAAATAGTTGGGTGTTGTGGTGGGAACTTGTAGTCCCAGCTACTTGGGAGGCTGAGGCAAAAGAATCGCTTAAGCTCAAGAGTTTGAGGTTGCTATGAGCTGTGATGCTACAGCACTCTACCCAGGGCAATAGCTTGAGACTGTCTCACAAAAAAAAAAAGAAAGAGAAAAAGAAAAGAAAAGGACAGTATCCCAAAGTAAATTAAAAGCCAGTTTGTGATCAGCAGACATTCCTCCTCTCAGAGCAGTATTCAAACCTCTACTCACTAGCATTTCAATATAAAATGGGTCCCTGGGCAGCACCTGGGGCTCAGTGAGTAGGGCACCAGCCCCATATACCGAGGGTGGCAGAGTCAAACCCGGCCCCAGCCAAACTGCAACAAAGAAAATAAAAAAATAGCTGGGCATTGTGGCAGGTGCCTGTAGTCCCGCCTGCTCGGGAGGCTAAGGTAAGAACATTGCCTATGCCCAAGAGCTAGAGGTTGCCATGAGCTGTCATACCATAGTGCTCTACCGAGGATGACAAAGTGAGACTGTCTCTAAAAAACAAAAATAAAATAAAATAAAATGGTTCCAAAAAAGCAGGAGAAAAAACTAAGATGTTCAGAACCTTGTAGTACAATTATGCTTCTATGTTCTTTGTTCAGGTATCAGGGCTGAGAACTCTAGATTTCTGACTGTAAACCACACTAAAAATAAGTAAGCTTTAGCTACTTGGTGTTTGTCAAATACAATTACTCGTAAAAATGGTGCTAAGTCCAACAGCTGATTCTTATCCTGACCCCACTTTGACCTATCAGCAGCATCTCACACAGTAGGTCCCATCCTCCTTGTTCCTATGTACAATCTTCCTCATCTGGCTTCCAGAACACATATTTCTCCTCATCTTTCTCCTACCTCTCTGGCCACTAGTACCTTCTGCTAGTTTTCCCTGATGACAACTACAGCAACCATGGCTCATTTTGCTTTTGTATTTATAATTACTCTCTTCCATTCAGCCTCATGGCTTTTAAATACTATCTATTCTCTGATGACTCTCAAAGTTATCAGCCAGGTCCTTTTTCTTGAACTCTAGACCAGTATAAACAATTGCCTATGTGACATCTCTACCTGGATGTCTAATAGTCATCCCAAACTTAAAATGCCCAGAACTCAACTCTTGATGTGTTCCCTCTACCAAATGTCATTTTCCCACAATGGCAATATCCCAGAAATGGGTTAACAACTTTTACAACTGCTCGAGTCAAAACCTTAGAGTTATCCTTGATTCTCCTCTTTGTCTCACACTTCACATCTGATCCATTAAAAAGTCTTCCTGACTCTCTGCCTTCAGAATATATCCTGGGCAGCGCCTGTGGCTCAATGGGTAGGGCACCGGCACCATATATTAAGGGTGGCAGGTTCAAACCTGGCCCTGGCCAAACTGCAACAAAATATAGCTGGGTGTTGTGGTGGATGCCTGTAGTCCCAGCTACTCAGGAGGCTGAGGCAAGAGAATTACATAAGCCCAGGAGTTGGAAGTTGCTGTGAGCTATGACTCTACAGTACTCTACCAAGGTGACAAAATAAGACTCTGTCTCTAAAAAAAAAAAATAATAATAATATATTCTGGCTTGGTGCCTGTGGCTCAAGTGGCTAAGGCGCCAGCCACATACACCTAAGGTGGGGGTTCGAATCCAGCCTGGGCCTGCCAAACAACAATGATGGCTGCAACCAAAAAAATAGCTGGACGTGGGCGGCACCTGTGACTCAAAAGGGTAGGGCGCTGGTCCCATATGCTGGAGGTGGTGAGTTCAAACCCAGCCCCAGCCCCCAAAATTAATTAATTAAGTAAAAAAAAAAAAACTCACACTTCAAGAAGTGTTTTTTTTTTTTTTTTTTTTTTGACAGAGACTCCAGCTGTCCCCCTGGGTAGAATGCCGTGGCATCACAGCTCACAGCAACCTCCAACTCCTGGGCTCAAGGGAGTCTCTTGCCTCCACCTCCCAAGTAGCTGGGACCACAGGCACCCGCCACAACGCCCGGCTATTTTTTGGTTGCAGCCATCATTGTTGTTTGGCGGGTCCGGGCCGGGGATTCGAACCCACCACCTTAGGTGTACGTGGCTGGTGCCTTAGCCGGTTGAGCTATAGGCGCCGAGCCAATTTTAGCAGTATTCTTAAATGTCAACAGTTTAGTAAAACAGTATGATCCTATTTTCATAAACAAAGAAACATGCACATAATACACATAAAATAAAGTCCTAAAAGATCCCATGACAATATGCTACCAAGTGACCAGCTTTGGGCAGTATGGTTTCCTACACACCTATCTTTCTAATTTTATCTAAAGACCAAGTGTTACTTTTCTTTTGAAGGGAGGTGGGAAGGCAGAGTCTTACTGTCACCCTGAATAGAGTGCTGTGGCATCATAGCTCATAGCAACTCGTTTTTCTTTCTTCTTTTTTTTGAGATAGAGTCTCATTATGTTGCCCTTGGTACAGTGCTGTGATGTCACAGCTCACAGCAACCTCAAACTCTTGGGCTTAAGCTATTCTCTTGTCTCAGCCTTCCAAGTAGCTAGGACTACAGGTCCCTGCCACAATGCCTGGCTATTTTTTGGTTGTAGTTGTAATTGTTGTTTGGCAGGCCTGGCCTGGGCTTGAACCCACCATCTTTGCTATATGTAACTGGTGCCATAGCTGCTGAGCTACAGGCACTGAGCCACCAACTCATTTTTTTCTTTTCTTTTCTTTTTTTTGAGACAGAGTCTGACTATGTCGCCCTTGGTAGAATGTCGTGGCATCGCAGCTCACAGCAACCTCAAACTCTTGGGCTTAAGCGATTCTCTTGCCTCAGCCTCCCAACTAGCTGGGACTACAGATGCCCACCACAATGCCTGGCTACTTTTTTGTTGCAGTGGTTTAGCTGACCTGGGCCGGGTTCAAACCTGCCACCTTCGGTGTATGTGGCTGGCACTGTAACCACTGTGCTACAGGCGCCAAGCTTTATTTTACTATTTTTAGTAGAGATGGGTTTTCATTGTTGCTCAGGCAGGTCTCTACCTCGTGAGTTCAAGGGATCCACCCACCTTGACCTCCCAGAGTGCTGGGAGGACAGGTGTGATACTTTCCCTTAAGGCTGAACAAGGAAATGGCAGGAGGACAGAGGCTTACTTCAGGCAGAGGAGTGAGGACTCCCGAGTGCAGCAGGTCAGGAGGCTGTTGACAAAGTCGGGGATGGGAAGGGCCCCGGCTGGAGGACCCACATCCACCTCTGGGAGCACAGACCTGGACTCACCCAGGTGGACAGCCAGGGCAGCTAAGCCCAGCACGTGTGAGGCATTAAGGCTGGGGCCCTGGAAATGAAAACAAGGGCAGGTGGCAAAGCTGGCGGCCTCTGAAGACAATGGGGAGGCGGGGCCCACTTGGAGGCAGGGCCTACCTGGAGGTGGAGCAGCTGGCAGAGACGGCTAAGCACTGCTGGCAACAGCGAGCATCCACACACGGTCCTCACAAACAGGGTAGCCCAGGGGCCCTGCCTGCAGGGACAGCCCCAGAAATCATCAGCAGTGGCCACTCAGCCCTGCACATGCCCCTGATGGGCAGTCCAGGCACGGGAGTCTTAAAAGAGAGCCCAGTCCCTCCCTGAGACAACCAGCTTCTGTGGAAATGAGTTACTTGTCCCGTGTCCCTGCCTGCCCGGCCCCAGAGACTCAGTGCAACAGCAAGAGGCACCCAGAACAGCTCAAAGGCATTCAGTGGACGAGCAGGCCTTTACCTCTCTGGGGGCACAAAGCTGGAGGCTGTCATCAGGTTCTGACAGAAGGACGTCAGCACAAGGTCCACAACCTGGAGACACAGTCCCAAGAAGGGGAGATATCTCGTGTTGCTCACACACTGACATCAAAATTCTGCTTTGCAAATGGAACCTCAAAACAGGCTTGCATGTGGAGAGCAAATAATGCAACTAGGTACCAAAGACCCCTCCCAAATCCCAGGAACAGAACAGGCCAAGCCTCAACGCGAATCTCCAAACACAAAACTTTATATTATTATGCATGATTGGCAAATGTCATCTGTAAAGAGATAAAAAATAGCCCATTATATTCTGAAATTTGTTTATTTAATTAATTAATTAACTTTTTTTTTTTGGAGACAGAGTCTTACTATGTTGCCCTGGGTAGAATACCGTGGCATCACAGCTCACAGCAACCTCAAATTCTTGGGCTTAAGCGATTCTCTTGCTTCAGCCTCCCAAGCAGCTGGGACTAAAGGCTCCCACCACAATGCCCAACTATTTTTTGGTTGTAGTTGTCATTGTTGTTTGGCAAGCCTGGGTTGGGTTTGAACCTGCCAGCTCCAGTGTATGTGGCTGGTGCCCTACCTGCTGAGCTACAGGCGCCAAGCCCATATTCTGAAATTAAAAAAAAAAAAATTAAAATAACATCAATAAAAAGAGCCCAAAGGCCAGGCACAGTGGCTCCAGCCTCTAATCCCAGAACTCTAGGAGGCTGAGGTGGGAGGATCACTTGAGCCCATGAGTTTGAGACCAGCCTGAGCCAGAGCAAGACCCTGTCACTTAAAATAGAAAAACTAGCTAAGCATTGTGGGTGACAAAGTGAGATTCTGTTTAAAAAAGAGCCCAAGGGCTCAGCGCCAGTGGCTCAAGTGTCTAAGGCGCCAGCCACATACACCTAAGTTGGCGGGTTCGAATCCAGCCCAGCCGCCAAACAACAATGACGGCTGCAACCAAAAAACAGCTGGGCATTGTGGCGGGCGCCTCTGGTCCCAGCTACTTGGGAGGCAGAGGCAGGAGACTCGCTTGAGCCCAGGAGTTAGAGGTTGCTGTGAGCTGTGATGCCACAGCACTCTGTCCAGGGGGACAGCTTGAGGCTCTGTCTCAAAAAAAAAAAAAAAGAGCCCAAGGCTCAGCCCCTATGGCTCAAGTGGCTAGGGCGCCAGCCACATATACCTAAGGTGGCAGGTTCAAATCCAGCCCAGGCCTACTAAAAAACAATGATGGCTGCAACCAAAAAAAAATAGCCAGGCATTGTGGCCGGCACCTGTAGTCCCTCCCAGTTACTTGGGAGGTGGTGGCAGGAGACTCGCTTGAGCCCAGGAGTTGGAGGCTGCTGTGAGCTGTGAGGCCACGGCACTCTACCCAGGGGGATAGCTTGAGGCTCTGTCTCAAACAAATAAATAAATAAAATAAAAAAGAGCCCAAAATACAAATTTAGGCTTTCGGGTTGCAAATGGCCTTTCTCACATATTCTTTGACAAAAATGTAAAAAGAATTCTCCACAAACAGGAAGGTAGAGGTGGAGCCACCAGCAGCCCTGTTGCCCACTGCCCAGACCTTGCAGGTCTGACTTCACACAGGCACAGTGACCTAGCAAAACAAACAACAATTAAGAGGACTATAGGATTCTATCCTTTTTGCACAATTTGAGAGCATCTTAAGACCTCCAAACCGTATTTTACAGCCCTTGGCACCCACCTGCTGTTCTGCCTGCTCAAGTTTTGGAGCTGTGATGCTGAGCTGAACCCTTGACACCTCAGAACTGCTGCTGTCCTCACTGTGCCGCAGGGCGGCATGAACACTCTCAGAGATCACTGCCACCTGGGCATGTACAACTGCAAGACAGAGAGATGAGAGGTGCACAGGACTGACATCTGGATGGACAGACTGGCCGCAGGCCTGGCCTCTGTTTGAGGAGGCCATGTTCCACCAGCCCTGTGTGCTGCTCTCCTCAGGCCAACAGTGGACAAAACACAAGAGGCAGTAAGCCATGCCCAGGGCAGGATGGGGCTGGCATCACTGCCTGTCTATGATCAGCTCAAGACCTACCTATCCTTCACCAACACAAACCCCTTTTTTCATCTTCAACATTAGAAGCCCCAGGCCACTCTCCAGGCCTGAACACCTGTCTGAGAACCAGCACTGATGGGTTTGACAGTGCTGCCTTCTTTTAGACACAGTGGGTATGGGTCCTCTTTGGGCCGTCACAAACTCTTGGCAGAAGGTGAATGTTCTGCTGTTTGGCATCTGAGGCAGGTGATAGAGAAAGAAAACAGCAGGATGTGTAGTTTTCTTGTCCTCTGTGCCTCAGTAGACAAGTAGAGCCAGAGGCTCCAGGTCTCCCAGACACCCAGAGACCACAGCAAGCCACTTCCACATGAAATCCTCTGTCACTCTGCGAAGCAGGCAGCTCTGACATTTGTCAGTCTTGTGATTAAGGACTGCACCTTTTTGGCAGCGTCCCCAAACACCACATTCTGCACAAGCACAGTTGTGAAAGGCTGCACTTGGCCGGAGCAAGGGTTGTGTCTGAGGCGACCCCCTACCAGGCAGTGCACCAAGGAAACTTTGCTAATATTTCCTCCATAAGGCTCTCTGCCTTGGTTTGGACAAAATAAATTCATGATAGGTAAAAACCTATCACAGCTACTCAGTCAAAACATAGCTCATGGCTCGGTGTCTATAGCTCAACCGGCTAAGGCGCCAGCCACGTACACCTAAGGTGGTGGGTTCGAATCCCCAGCCTGGACCTGCCAAACAACAATGACGGCTGCAACCAAAAAATAGCCGGGCGTTGTGGCGGGCGCCTGTGGTCCCAGCTACTTGGGAGGCAGAGGCAAGAGACTCGCTTGAGCCCA
>CAUYTI010161425.1:0-22344 GCA_963575145.1 Galago senegalensis
GAAAGATGTTTGGAGATCACTTAGAGAACTAAAAATAGACCTGCCATTTGATCCTACAATTCCTCTACTAGGTCTTCTACCAGAAGACCAAAATCACATTATAACAAAGATATATGTACCAGAATGTTTATTGCAGCCCAATTCATGATTGCTAAGTCATGGAAGAAGCCCAAGTGCCCACTGACCCATGAATGGATCAATAGATTGTGATATATATACACCATGGAATATTATGCAGCCTTAAAGAAAGATGGAGACTTTACCTCTTTCATGTTTACATGGATGGAGCTGGAACATATTCTTCTGAGCAAAGTATCTCAAGAATGGAAAAAAAAGTATCCAATGTACTCAGTCCTACTATGAAACTAATTTATAGCTTTCATATGAAAGCTATAACCCAATTATAGCCTAAAGAATATAAGGGGAGCGGACAGGGGAAGACAGGTGAAGGGAGGGTAATTGGTGGGACCACACCTATGGTGCATCTTACAAGGGTACATGTGAAACTTACTAAATGTAGAATATAAATGTCTTAACAAAGAAAACACCATGAAGGCTATGTTAACCAGTTTGATGAAAATATTTCAAATTGTATATAAAAACCAGCATTAATGTACACAGTGATGATTAATGACTGCATTAATGTACACAGTAATGATTTAATAAAAAAAAAAGACAACAAACTCTTGAAACTCAACAAGAAAATAAACCAATTAAAAAGAGGGAAAAATTCAGACATCTCATCAAAAAAAAATACAGATAGAAAATAAGCATATAAGAAGATGCTCATATATCATCAAGGAACTTCAAATTAAAATAAAAGTGAGATACCACTGCACACAGAAAGTGGGATGCAAGCACTTAGCATTATCAGGTGAGTTTTGATATTTTGAGGTATTTATACATATCCTAACCCTTGGATGACCCCCTAAGTGATAGCCAGGATCTATCTCAGGGCACATGTGTGTGGGGAGAGAAGATTGGATCTAGGCCCTCAGTTTCTCCATCCCCAAATTCAATAAGGCAGTAAGAGTCCACAAACCAGCCAGGCCACTTGTCTAGGAACTTGCCCAGAAGAAATTCAAATCCAGGTTATCTCCATTTGCCCAGGACCCCAATTAAAGGCCATCAGAGCAATTCCAGGCCAGCAATACAGAAGTCCCTCAACACATTTTTAAGTGTACTACCCTGTTAACAGTACAGTACTGTAATATACAGTATTATAAACACAACTTGCATAACTGACACTGTATTCTTAGAGAACAGCAGGTCTCCACATATCCCCTCCTCCAAGAAACTACCATTCTACTTTGTTTCTATGAGTTAAACTACTTTAGATACCTCATATCAGTGAAATCACACACTACTACATATTTGTCCTTTTGTGAATGGCTTATTTCACTTGTCATGATGTTAAGGTTCAGATTTTAGTATCTATCTGGAGTTCCTTCCTTTTGCATGGCCCAGTATATGCCATTGTATGTGTATATGACATTTCCTTCATTTATTCATTCATCAACAGGCGTTCAGGTTGTTTCCACACTTGGCTATTGTGAATGAATAATGCTGCAAGGAACATGGGAGTACAAGTATTTCTCCAAGTACTTGATTTCAATATTTTTTGGAAAAAAAACATCTGAAAATAGGATTGTTGGATCACATAGTATTAATATTTTTAAATTATTTGAGGAATCTCTATACTGTTTTTCACAGTAGTTGCACCATTTTACATTCCTGTTACCAGTTCACAAGGGTTTCAGTTCCTCCACATTCTCACCAATACTTGCTACTTTTTGTTTTTTTGATAATGGCCATTCCAACGGGAATGATGCCTTATCATAGTTTTGGTTTGCATTTTTCCCTGATTATTAGTGATATTGAGCACCTATCTCTTTATATGCCTATTAACCATTTGTATACCTTTGGAGAAATGACTATTTGAGTCCGTTGTCCATTATTTAATCCAGTGGGTTTTGTTTGTTTTGGTTTGGGTTTTTTTTCTGGGTTTTTTTGCTTTTGAGTTATAGGAAATCCTTATGTATTTTGATTATTAACCCCATAGCAGATATATGGTTTGAAAATATTTTCTTCCATTCTGTAGACTGGCTTTTCACTCTTTTGACTATTTCTTTGGCTGTGCAGAAGCTTTAAAATTTTATGCAGTCCCACTTGTCTATATTCGCTTTTTTTGCTTTTTGTTTCTGATGTTGACTCTAAGAAATCATTGCCAAGACAAATATTATGAAGCTTTCCCCCTATGTTTCTTTTAGGAGTTTTATAGTTTCAGTTCTTATGTGTTGGTGATGCTTTGTTCATCTGAAAAAAAAATTAAACTTGGTTTTGTACTATCTAATATTATACAAGTTTATAAAAATAATGTTACATTATTAAACTCCAAATGGTTTCATGAGCATAATAAAAAAGAGCAAAACTATTAAAGGTTTTTGAAGGAATAAAAAGTATATAACATTGATACAGACGAGTCCTTTTTAAACAAGACCTAATAAAATCCAGAAATCATAATAAAAATTATTAAATGTCAAGGTAATTTAATTCTTCCACACAACATAATGATTGCATAAAATTTAATTTTCCAAAGATGTCCTCAATAATCTCTCCCATCTTACATGCTTTTCCTGTGCTATGTGACTATGACAGTCTTTCTATAAGGTTGAGGCCATGTTCTTTCCCACTGACTGTAGAAAGGTTTTTGTCTATAGTAAGCTTGTGACTTCTGAGGCCAGGTCATAAAAGGTGATGTAGTTTCTTCCTGGTTCTCTTGAGCCCCCTGCGTTTGAACCTAGCCTCCATGCTGTGAGGAAGCGCAGACACATGGAAAGGACTGTGTAGGTGTTCTGGATGATCATCCCAACTGAGGTCCCAGCTGACAGCCAGGATCAACCATCAGACAGTGAATAACTGAGGCTTCTTTTGATTGCAGGTTCCAGCCATAGAATCTTCCATGGTCTATGAGTCTTTCCAACTAAGGCCTCAGATATCGTCGCACAGAAAAAAAACTGTTATGCTCTTTTGTAATTCCTGACCCACAGAATCTGTGACCATTATTATAAAATGGTTGTTTTCTCCCACTAAGTTTTTAGGTTGTTACTGGATAAAATAATAACCGGAACAATCACCATAAAGAAAATAAGAGGCTGGGCTAAAATTTATAAACATATTGAACAGATTTAAAAAACTGGGTAAAGAGCTGCTAATATTTAACAAGGAGAAGTAAATAACCCAAAAACCACAAAGAAGGAATATGGAAGAGATGTTCACCTTGATTAAACTGATCCAAATTTTAAAAATTAATAGTATCATATGAGAACATCTGTAAATTAAAGAATTTTGGAAGACATTTTGGTATTTCCAAAATAAGTACATTGACTTACCCATTCCACTATGGAAATATTAGCAAATGGGCACAAAGATTTTGGAATAAGAATGTTTACTGTAGCATTGTTACTACTAGCAAAACAAAATAAAACAGCACACTATGTGATGTCCGTTACAAGGGCATGGTTGAATAAATTACAGGTTATCGATATGATGACATCTACAGAAAAGAAAGCATGGAGTGGATTATTACAAATGAATACAGATAATAACCAAGAGATATTAAGTTAAAAAACACAAAAAAAAAGTTAGAAAGAGTCCTTTAACAATAACCATGAAAGGCGTACACACACACAATACATAAAGGAAGGGGAGTTGAAGGATACACACCAAATTATGACCACTGGCTACCTTTTTGGAAGGAGAGTGAGAGTGGAGATTTTGGTAAATGCTGATAAGTGCTATAGAGAAAAAATAGGGAAGAGAGATCAAGACTTCTGTTAGGCTGGTTTATGCAAATTTAGAAAATTGATCAATAAAATATTTTTTGTGTTTAAATAAAGTATAAAAACATATCAGAATAATACATATCAAATTTAGAATCATGCTAACCTATGGGAAGAGAAGAATGTTATGAGCCTGAACTTCAGGAATTGAGGACACAGATTCATTTCAATTTCCATCAAAATACTAAGATCATTTTTCAAAGAATTTGTTTTAAAATCCTAAATCTCAAATGGAATAAAAAAAAAGCCCAGATAGCCAAAGCAATCCTATGTGAAAAGAACAAATCTGGAGGTATCACATTATCTAACTTAAAATTATACTTAAGTCAACAGTAACCAAAACAGCGTGGTACTGGTATAAAAGTAAACACATAGATGAGAATGAAACAGAACAGAGAACCCACAAATGAAATCATCTACCTACAACCAACTGATCTTTAACAGACCAGAAAAAAACACACTGGGGAGAGGACACCTTATTCAATAAATGTGGTAGGAAAATTGGAGAGCCACATGCAGAACAATGAAGCTAGATCCTCCTCTCTCAACATATACAAAAATTAACTCATGATGGATTAAAGTTTATATGTAAGACCTGACACCATAAATTTCTGGAAGACAATTTAGGAAAACCTCTTTTAGACACTGACCTAGAAAAAGAACTTAAGACTAAGACCCCCAAAGTAGGGCTGTGCCTGTGGCTCAAAAGGCTCAGGTGCCAGTCCTGTATGCCAGAGGTGGCAGGTTCAAACCCAGCCCCAGTCAAAAACAGCAAAGATCCCAAAAGCAAATAGGACAAAAACAAAAATAAACGGAACTTAATTAAACTGACAAAAGTTGCTATACAGCAAAAGAAATAATTAAGAGTATATGGGCAACATACAGAAGGGGAAAAATATTTGCGAGCTATACATCCAATAAATGGCTGATATCTAGAATCTATAAGGAACTCAAACAAATCAACAACAACAACAACAAAATAACCCCATTAAAGAGAAGGCAAAAGATAGAAACAGACGTTTTTCAAAAGAAGATATACAAACAGTCAACAAACATATGAAAAAATGTTCAGCATCAATAATCATCTGAGAAATGGAAACTAAAACCATCATGAGATATCACCTTACCCCAGTCAGAGTGGCCATTATTAAAAAGTCAAAAAACAATAGATGTTGGCATGGACATAGTGAAAAAGAAACATTTATACACTGTTGGTGGAAATGTAAACTGGTACCACCTCTATAGAAAACAGTATGTAGATTCCTCTAAGAACTACAAATGGACCTAGATTTCAATCTGGCTATCCCATTACTGGGTATCTACCCAAACTTAAAGAAGTTATTATATCAAAAAAACACCTACATTTGCATGTCTAATGCAGTACAATTCACAATTGCAAAGATATGGAATTAACTAAAGTGACCATCAACTGATAAGAGGATGAACAAAAATGTGGTATATATACTATGGAGTACTACTCAAGACATAAGAAAGAATGAAATAATGTCTTTTGCAGCAACTTGGATGAAACTGAAGACCATTACCCTAAGGGAGTATCTCAGGAACTGAAAAACAAATGCCCCGTGTACTCACTTATATGTGGAAACTAGACAATGGGTATACGTGGTCATACAGAGTGATATAATGGACTATAGAGACTCAAAAAAGGGGAGTCAGAGGGGAATGAGGGATTAAAATTACCTACCGGTGCAATGTATATGAGTTAGGTGATGCGTACACTGAAAGCTCAGGCTTCACCAGTACACACTTCATCCAGGTAAGAAAAAACCACTTGTACACCCTAAATCTATTGCAATTTTAAAAAAAGAAAAAAATTCTTCAAAATAAATAAAACCTCCTCATCCTGCTAGGTCCTCAAACATTCAGTTTTTGCCAAGTATCATCACAAATTAGATCTAGGGAGCACTACTAATTTTTTAAAGTTGTAAATTTCAGTATTAAGGATAACTATCCCCCAAACTGTATCACAATTAAACTAACTTCTAAGGAAACACTCAAATGCATGTCTACAGTTTAATATCACAATTAAACTAACTTCTAAAGAAACACTCAAATGTGTGTGACTGGCTGTGTATATTCTAAGTTCTCTATTTCCTGAATAGTTTGGCTTTTTTACATGCAAAATACATTGCTATTTGGGTGTTTGATATTCAAGCAGAGGCATTCTCTCATTTGGAGAAGGGGGCTAATTTGAAAAATACTAGGCATCCAGAGGACAATCCAGAGGACATACAAAGAATGTGCTGTAACTGATACAAATATTTTTTTTAAGTAGGGTTAGATGTATTTTTGTTTCTCAAACTGACACATATCCTCTATCCTTCCTTAGTCCTGTTTGCTCAGCTGGATGTCCACAGGGTCCAATTTTCCCTCCAATTGCCCTTGCTCACTAATATAATTGCTGCTCACATGGGTAATTGGTCAGCCTAGAGCAGCATTTGTATGCATTTGCTCTCTACAGTATCTGGCAGCATCTCAAATGATTTTGCAGTCTTATAATACTATCGTGTATTTTTAGTTTTTGTCTCTTTATAACATGGCTAACCAGACATGAATCTGTAAAGCGGCTATATTTTAAATGCTCAAAAGCTGGATTATACAGATATAAATTCTCTTTTAAACCAACTAATGATTCTTCTCACTTATTAAATATAGAGTAAACCAAGTGAGTCTCAAAGGCACGTTGTTCTGCCCTATCTTTCCTCGTTGTTTTCCTCCCCAAACAGAGCCTAATTAATTAGATTCAAACAAAATTTAGCCAAAAAAGAGTGGCAAGCCAGTTTTACTCCATAATGCGCTGGATGAAGCAGTACAATCTATTAATTTTATGAAATCTTGTTCTTGAGCACATTTTTAAATACTTCCAGTGAATTCCAAAGTACGATTTTTTACTAAAGAAAGCACTTGTGTGACTATTTGAGTTGCAAGCTGAACTAGCCACTTTTTTAGAGAACACCACTTTGTAGATAAAAGAATAACGGAATCGCCATGGTGTTTTAGACTTTGGTGTCTGGCAAACAGCTGAGCAAAAATTAGTGAGGGTAACCTGTACCAGACTTCAACAAAAACTACTGACAGTATGTGGTTACCAGTGATAAAATTCAAGCTTTCTAGTGAAATTAAATTCTGAGGCATGTAATGTCATCATGAACTTTACTGCTTTACAATACCTACTTTTCTGACCAGATCAGTGATGATATTAATGAATTTTATTTATTTTATTTTGTATGGCTAACGGCTTTTCAAAGTGAAGAAGAGACTAATAGATCTTAATGTAAGAGTCTGAAATTTCTTTAGTATTGTTTCTGATTCTACACTACAACTGAACTTTAAGAAATCATCACTTGAGTTTTTGGTAATATGAAGGAATATCCACAATTACTTGAAAGGACTATTAAAATAATCTCTCTTTTCCAACTATATTATCTACCAGATTTCTTTAGACACTTAAACCAAAATAGCATTTCGACCGATTATCAAAGCACTATAAGATCCAACCTTCTCCTATGACGCCAATACGAAGAGCTTGACAGAAATGTAAAATAATAGATCTCTAAACAAAAACTATTATTTATGCAACTATGTAATAGTTTGTGTTTAAATAAATTAATAAATTACCATTTAACTTTCCCAAAGCATTGCTTTGATTGGCATTCCTTTAAAAACCCTTCTCACCCTGGTCTTCTCTCAACTACGGTTTCCTTATTACCATCAGCACTAGGAAAGTCAGTGAAGATTTTTCTTTACATTCTCTTAGGGGAACAAAGTAAAATAACTGACAACGCCAGAAAACGGCACTCAGATTTACACATAACATGCACTGAAAAAAAAAAATGCCTGACAAGTTTAAAAACAGGATCTTCCTATGGCATTTGGAACATACCCTCAAAACTTGACATGAATATACTCATTATCTTGACTGTGGTAATGGTTTCACTGTTGGATACACAAGCAAACTTATCAACTGTGTATTTTGAAATGTCTATGTCTGTACTACCTCAATAATGTTGTTTTAAAGAAAAATTTTTCTGTTTTAATTTATGATACAGTAAATATTGATAAACGTAACTTACATAAGCAAAGGCTTACATGTAGGCTTTGGGGCCTACAATAATTTTTATGAATGTAAAGGAGTTCTAAACCAAAGAATTTGCAAACTGAAGTAACTGTCATCACTAAGAAAGCACAATTATTGTAAATGCTGCTTAAAATCAGGAAGAAACTGCAAAAGACACAAGATTAAAATTCTACAATCCTTGAAAGTGTCAGAGGATAATGATTTGCTTTGATTTCCCAATGCGACAAAACTTATAGTTGTATCTGCAAAAATATCAGATCATTTACTTTACTTGTTAATCTAGAATATTTTTCAAAATTACTTTACAGTAATAAAACTAAAGATAGAATTTTAGAAATAAACTTAAGCCCCTGTCTTTCTATCTCAGGGTACTCCTACTCCTTCAGTGTTTCTAAGAGTGACTTACTGTTTTTTTCAGAACTGATTTTCTGGCCAATTCAGACTAAGTAATACGTACCTCTCCTTTATGACTTCTTATATGTATAAGTAAAGCATTTATTTTTAGCCTTACAAAATTTGTCAACAAAAAGCTACTAAATATTAGAATGTTAATTTCATAAGAGGAAAGGCTTTAAGTGATATGATATCCTAGACCTTAATGTAAACTTAACATCTCTGCATTTTGTGTAAATTATTTCCAAATGCACAATAAGTGTTAAATAAATTGGGTGATTGAATCTAGTCATCTGGGTTATTTCTAAGATAAATATGTTTAACTGAGGATGTTATGTTTCTCAATTGCAACCCTCGTATATATACTTAGTTATTCTTAAATACTTAATTTTCTAATTATGATAGACTGATATCCTATGGTAACTAAATTTTGAATGATTATCTAATTTGTATAAAACAAAAAAAGTGGCACAGTGGTAGTGCTGAAATCTAGAATTTGAGTTGATTTTAATAAATAAGGAGGTAGGGGGAGAAAAGCAGTCCTATGTTTTCAAAAAATATTTATTTAAAAATAAGATTTCTAAAAATACAGTACATAATACATTTTAAGAGAAGTAAAAATCCACAATTTAAATTAAAAACCTGCAAAGAAAATAGAAATATTACATGAATAAAACTAAATCACTAAAATAAATTAAAAACAATAACATCATCATTCTTAAGGTAGATACATGATTTTTCATGGTAAGAACCAGTGTAGATTTTTCATTTAAACAAGTTTATCTCAGCTACATGGTTCCCCCTGTCATTTTCACCCATTTTACTCCTCTTCTCACCCTGGTCTTCTCTCAACTACGGTTTCCTTATTACCATCAGCACTAGGAATGTCAGTGAAGATTTTTCTTTACATTCTCTTAGGGGAACAAAGTAAAATAACTGACAATGCCAGAAAACGGCACTCAGATTTACACATAACATGCACTGAAAAAAAAATGCCTGACAAGTTTAAAAACAGGATCTTCCTATGGCACTTGGAACATACCCTTAGTAAAAGAAAAGTCTTTTATTTTAGAGATACAATGCCAGACAGAATTTGGGGTTGAAAATTTTTTAGGAGACTCAAAATAACACAGATTTTTCCTAAGCATTCATCTTGCCAGTCAGATTAAAAGAAAACTAATTCCAGGGTCGTAAAGCAAGTTCATGATCCACGCGTGCTCTAGCTTCCCCCGTGATGTTAGGCTTGCAACTTACTTGTCTGACTAACTCTGACTGTGGCAGAAATTTTTCCTTTTGCATCATTCATTTGCTTTATTCTTACCTATGCTAAAGTGGATAGTTTTTTTTTCTTTTTAATATTCATCTCTGGGAGATGGAAACAGTGATGAATTCTATAACATCCAGTAACTTAAAAAATTATTGCATTCAGCCACATTAGTTTAAATCATACATAAACAAGCCAAATTACTCAGAATCAATACAATGGCGACACAGAGCAGGGAATAATTGTTGACAGGTAAGTGAGAGACAGACACAGTGTTGCTTCATCCCATCCCATTTTGCTTTCAAACAAATTTTGTTTTCACCGCTATGTTCATCTGGACTTCTAAATACCCACATGATCTGAACCCACATTTTCACATAAGTTTCAGACTTGATCCTTTTTTTCCATTCAGAATTCACTGCAAAACCATATATTATATCCACATTCAGGAAGAGAATGATTTTAGCTGATTGAAAATAATGCAAAACATTTTCAAATGTGATTGTCTACTTTTCCAGTACATAAACACTGTTACCTTCTTGCCTTCTTGAATGATTTACCATTTCAGCTGCAGTTTTAAAGACATTGACTAAGTGGTTTGAGAGCTTAGAGGGGAAAAAAGCAGCAAGCAGAATAGTATACACAGCAGTGTTATATTTGGATAATTACATTTAAAGAGTGCTTTAAATTACCTTTAAAGGGCGTTTCTCTCCCTTTTTTGTAAAATGGACTACAATGCACATTAGTTTTTAAAATAATCTTATTCTGACTTACTGTGTAAAGTGAGTAACAATACCCAGATTTTTTTTCCTTTGTAAAGCTTGATTTTTCTCTTTGCAATTTGGCTCATATTAAGATATATATGCATCTCTTCTTGGGAAAGTGTACACTGTATATATATATGTATTTGTGTATAATTAAAAAGTATCCTTTCATTTTATCTTTATTTGCAAAATAAATAAATAGCAGTATCATTCTTTAAAGCTGCTAATGAGTATATTGTACAAACACATATACATATACACACAAGCTAAATTTTTGATTGGTAATCAGAATGGACACTTAAGCCTTCATTTAAGCTTTATGTTTCAATATTCATTAAAAGTATACAGTTCACTTATAGAAATAAAGGTAGACTTCTTATTTTTTTTTATCATTGTTGCAGAAATGAAAAACACAAAAATTAGCAAAAGTGCTTCAATTAATTTTTATAACTTTGGCCAATTAAACTACCTTTAAAAGTAGCCAAGTATATTAAAATATAAACTGAAATTCATACCAACCTGCCTAGCTAAAAAAAACTCCAAATGAGAGACATTTAAAACCCATTAAGTTGAGGCAACAGCATAAAAAACTAAGATCTGTTAATCAAAATGTTCTTAGTAACATTAGATTCAACTTTGTAAACACAAAGATGTGAGAAGAAAACTCCCAGCCAACCAAAAAGAAAATTAATTCTTTGGTACAGGAATTAACAATGTCACTCAATGCTAAAGTAAATAGCACCAGGATGTTTTAGTTGTTGAGGTTGTAAAACACTAACTTCAGGCACCAGTAGGTTAAAATATCACCCAATGCATAGTGGCACAAATGCAGAACTTGCGATATGCGGACAAACTTTCCCTTTAGTTAACAGTACAAACAATTAAATCCGTATTTAGTCAAACAGGCAAGCAAAATGTTAAAAAATCTCACAACTTTTGTTGCTGCTGTTTTGTCCACAACTTTGTTTACATATAAAGCTATCAATACCAAAAAGGTAAGGGTGTTGAACTGTGGTATTACATTACATTACAGGTCTTCAAAATGCCAATAAAAATGAGACCCTAAAGATAACAAGACCTCCAAACTCTCCCAAATGTTAAAGTGACAGCCACCCTTATATAAAAATTGTTGATATTTTCCTCTGGTGAAAAAATTTTCTGTATCACTTAGTATCCTTTCTTGGCAATAAGAGACTTCCAGAAAAGGTTCCAGTTTTTCCAGACATTGGGTCACCTATTCATTTGTCCTCTGCATTAAATAGCTGCATTTCCCACATTATTCTTAATACTTCATGTTAATGTACATTACATAATTATATCTAAATTTTAAAATAATATCTCAAAGGCATCTGACCAGCTGAAGAAAAACAGCAATATAAATTATTTAGATTAAATAACTCAAACTAAACACTTTTATGCATTAACTACTCTTCCAGTAAAATAGTATCAAAAGAAATAAGGCTAAAATGATTATTGTAAGGAGGTTTTCTGACATCACTGAAACTGTACTAGGTCAACTCTATTGCTGAGATGCTGAGTATTCATGCACCATCTAGACTTCTCTCCATTTAAATACGTCTTGGCTACTCTCTACTCATTTGTACCTATCCTCTTTGATGGACAAAGGATAAAGAACATAATAGTAGTTAAAAAAATACAAAATACAAGGATAATGGAATACATTGGTAACATCAATGACTTAAAAATTTTAAATTTCATTGTTATTTCTGTTTCAAATTAGCAGGTAGTATTGAAATACATGAAGAACAGACAAAAATGCAGTGAATTTTGTTGTTAAAAACTGCACAATGATAATGAAAGAAGTCAGAGAAAAGTCACTTTCCAAAAATTAAACCATCATCATCCCAAGAGAGCAGAAATGCTAAATATTAAAACTATTAATTGATATATAGAATAACAACATTGGTTCAAAATACTTTAAGCAAGTTAGTTCTAATACTTTCTCCCATTCTACTGTGGAATACTCTGGAATTCAAATGAGAATGGCTAAATATAGAGCATAATAAGTGTCGTGAATTATAAATTCAGAGGATTGATTCCTAGACTAGAAGGTAACAAATGTGGGTATTGAATAACACACTCATTCACTAGTGGATTATGTGGTTAATACAAATAAGTAGAACATACTAAACAGACATGACTTACTAACTACACTTGCCAATACTTATATTTTTAAAAGCAATAGATGTAGAGCTGGGTGAAAAATCTAATACTCGTACCTATTAGTAAATTACTTAATGTTTTTACATGTAAACTTCATCAAATTCTAGAGGTATATATGTATATTAGAGGTCAAGTCAAAAACTTATTAACATAACTAGAGGTTAATAAACTTGAGTTCGGTAATCTATTGATATATGAAGTATAAGAGAAGTAGTCAGAGACTAGAGGAAAGTCCAGACAGATCAGCAGCTCTGTTAATGAATATTAATGGCATATTAAACCAGAGCTGAACAAACTATAATTTTATTACAATACATGTAAGAAAAAACTGCCCCATGTGATCTAGCTTACAAGGGTGTCCAACCTTCTTTCTTGCTGCACATTGGAAGAAGAACTGCCTTGGGTCACACATTAAATGCAAAAACACTAAGGAAAGCTGAGGAGCAAAAAAAAGGATCAGTGTATAATTTTTGTGACATCTGCCACCACAAATAAGCAAAAAAAGTTCTCACATAATCTGCATGCAGCCTATGACATTCCTGCTAGCACAGAGAAAATTTTTTGGCCATAATTTAAATTAGTTTACACGTCCTGGTTGAAAGACCTCTGCTAACTCTCCATGATTAGCATTCAAAATTAGTTTACCCTTTTAAGTGAAACATAGATCCAACCAGTAACTTGTATGGAAGTGACTTCAAAGCATGATAAAGAATATTTATAATTAGCCACCATCCTTAGAAAAAAATACCTCTATGCATTAGCAAAAAATGCATTTATGTTAACTCTAACAGAAATTTTAACTTAGTTCTTAAACTGAACCTTATGTATCTCTACTCTATTACTATTAAAAGTAAACTGCTTTCTTCTAAAAAATAGGTTAATAATGTTCACTATAATTTTAATATCTATCTCTTATGTTAACCACAAATTTTTGAATACAACTTTTAAGCAAAATAGCATTTTTATTATAATGGAACATCAGCTAACTTAGTATTTTTAAACTTTAACTCTGCATTATAAAATACTAATAGCTCTTTAACTGAATGACTACTTTTGGGGAAATTCTGAACTCAGTCCATTTTTGCCCACAATCTTGAGCCTAAACTAAGCCCATGAACTTTTTTGTTTACAAAGAACAACAACAAATATAACTGTTCAGGAAGTATAATTTACAGTACCTACATAAAAACGTGTATTTCCAGAAGCCCTGTCAATGGCTTACTGATATAAAAACATCCTTTAATTTTCTCAACATTTTGCTTAAAATTAAAAGGAATTTTTATAAAGAAATGCTTAATCCAATATATAGATATCAGTAATTTCGTTATTTTCATGGTTATCCAGAGTACACAGTAAATTGGTTACTAAAGCTATAGATACATAACTCTGACCAGAAAGTTTAAATAGAACAAAGAAAACAAAAGGTATAGAAAGAATTATTAATCTCTTATTTTTTGTTTTAAGGCAATAGAGCCAATTTAAAAAATCATTCCAAAACTGAGATAAAAAAGCTAAATGTATTTTTTACATGTTCATTAAAACACATGAGATACTTTGTTGCCATTATAACTACAATAAATTTCTATGTTTTCTAATTCTAAATAACTTATCTGCCCAAATAAGATTTAAAATAAAATACATGAAATAGCTTATATTAATTCATATGGGCCTGAGAGAAATTAGTAAGTGATAGCAAAAAATATGAGAATATACATAAATGAAGTAGTCATCAATTATGAGCTAGAAATATAAGGAATGACACATTCGTTCTCATAAAGTTTTACACTCTTGGACACATATTCCTAAGTTGGTGCATCTGACACGTTCAGAATTTGGCTACAGTATTTACATAAGGGGTTCGTAAATCTATAGAGCCAGTATAATTACATCAATTAGCCAAAAGAGGGCGCAGAAAGAACACTGGAGTTTTTGTAATCCCTAGGAAACTGCCAAATGGTTTCTGTCTAGTAATCTAACAAAAATTATAAAACCCACACAGCAGGGTTAGGTGTGCTAACTTGGGAATACTGAAACTTACAGTATAAGTATATACAGATATACTTTAATATAGATTCTTATATAAATATATTGATATGTCGTATTTCTGCCATTCAAACAAAGTAAGCATATGCTTTTCTTGTATATTAGTCAGTAGTCCCATAAATTAGAGGAACTGGGTACAGAGAAATTAGGCCAGGGAGGGTAAAGAGAAAGCAGGGACTGGAATGTGCGCTAGTGGTGGTAAATCTAAGAAAAACAAGAACAAAACCTCAGAGTGGGACAGAGATCTCCCTAGTGCCTTTCAGCGACTGCTACTACATGAAGTGTAAATATGATGACAAAGCTCTTCAGGGGGTCCTCGTTTAGCTCTGCAATTTTCTCAAGGTCCTTATTTAAAAGGAATGTATACAATACAAGGCATTCAACTGTTATCTACCCACGTTATACATCACTTTGTTGTAACAGTTCTGTCACCAAGCATAATTTAGGTAATTGGCTTGCACAAAAGCCAACCCATTTGCCTGATATGAACATACTAATTTTGTGTTTCATTAAGCTTTATAAATATATTTCTTACATTAAATTTACCATATCCCTTGCAGCACCAATAAATAGTTCATCTGCCACTTCTAAGTTTTTAAGTAATACAGCATTATAATTAGAATATAAAAACATGATACTAACATCTCTGAGAAGAGCTTATTCTATTGTCACTTTAGAATATTTTATAAGATATTTACAATTTTTGAAGAACTAATCACAGTATATCCAACTGGCTGACAATGGTAATCTTCTGTTTTATTATTTGCCAGGTATGATTCCTTACTTCCAAAACTAACTAAAAAGAAAATATTAATATGGTCCAAGAACATAGACTCTTTCAATTTTTTCTTCAAGGGAAAGAATGTGAGCTCATAAAGGCTTTAAAAGTATATATGGGTTTTGCAGTATTCCAATGGAAAAAAATTAAAAGCTAAACTGTTTTCAAAGCATACTAAATGTCTTTTCATACAAATGTTCTATACTTTCCAGGAGAATATCCCTATTAGCAATTTAAATTTGTATACAGCTAATGATAAATATAGATCATTGTATTTTCTTATTTTAAGTTCATTTTCTAACAAGAGCTACTAATAAAAGGTCCCTCAATGCAAACTGTAGCTGGCCAATTAAAATTTAATTTCAATTTAGATGATTATAAGTATATATAAGTCAGTGGCTTATTTTTAGTATCAGCTTCCTATAATAAAACTTCGATATCAGTTGGCCAATATCTATTATATATAAACCTTCTGTGTATAATTTTACACCTACTAGTAGATAAATAAAAGTAAAAAGTATATTTTTTTCAAAAGCACAATATTCCTCTTTCTACTGTATATTATATATGTATTATCTAGTTATACTAGAATTTTAAAAACATAGGTATTCTAATATAACTTTACTAGAAAAGGTGACTGTGGAATTATTGCAAATTCTCTACCCATTTCACTCATTAACATCTTAGGGTGAAATAGAAATATATGCTTACCAGTCACAAGTTCTCCTGGAAGCAAATATTCTAATAACAATCAATAATAACAAGGGCAAAGGGGAAAACTGGGAAAATTAATGTGGAAGCCTATTAATCGTTCCTTTATAATAAAGTAGGTAGTTGGAGTTTTATTTTAGTGGTGTTTTAATTTCAGTTTTGGTGAAGAGAAAAGAAGAAAATGTCAGAAAGCTACTCCAAAGAAAACAGTGCCCTTTTGTCTTTGTTGCTCATTCCTGTGCTGCATCATTTTCAAAGAACTTGCTGTAGACATAAAAGGAAGTATTGAGTAGTTTAAATTGCATTTGAGAAAGAAAATTTACATACACTATAAGAAGGTATATCAACTTCTGAAAAACCTGAAGAGTTAAATTCTGATTTGGTTAGAAGTGCTTAAAAGTGAAAATTTTAAAGAAACATCTGAAATTCCCCATAAATTAAAATCTGTAACATTGTAAGTACCAAAAGAAATTATGTACAATTATTTCATCCCAATCACTGCCTTTTGAGTTTAATTACAAAAGCATTTAAATAAATCCCTGTGGAAAGCTAATTTGAAAGTAAACATGCTTTAAAACTTAAATATACATCTTGTATGAGTCCCACAACAGGATCAAGATCACTATTAAAATAAAGCCTGGGGCACATTATGATGCCTAAGATTGGTGGGTGGATTTTAATTGACTTGAAGACTGTCATAGTTCTATTATCATAAAACCTGTAACGCATTTCCAGCATGGAGGACCCATCTGTGCCCACCATCCATCTGTTTAGACGTGATTGGCAAAGTGGTAGGGAACTCGCAGTGGTTGCCTCTGCCTGAAAGGAATGAACCACAGGATCTTCCAACGAGTGCCAAAAACTTCTGAGAAGGTCTGCTGCCATGGCTTTCGAGGCCTCGATCTACAGAAGACAGCATTATTAGTGAAAGACAGCACTCCCATGGTGCACTTCAGTCAGCTAAAACAATACAGGTTGGCTGGGGATCCATTACTGGACTCTGATGAATTGTGTCCCAGCATCACAAATACAGCTTTTCTTTCATATGGCATGCAGCTGAGTTTTAACTCTGGATAGCAGATATTGTATCTGTGTCGTCAATCAACCTAGGGCAACTTTTGAAGCAGAGGAGAATCTCAAGATTAACAGAATGTGTGTCAACAACACAGTAGCAAATCTCTTTTGATGTACTTTCAGGACAAATAATTTAACTTACTTTAGTTAGACAAGGAATAAGAATGATCAGTACTTATTTTGTTTGAAAACTATCATGGCTAGAAGACCCCCACCGTAAGGATGGGGTATGCTTCTCTAGTTCAGGCCTAGACAAGGAACCAATAAAAAGTCATCATTATATTTCCACTACATGCACATATTTCTGAAATGTGTCCCGTTGTTTCCATTTTTAAATAATATTATACACTTCACTTTTATACTTACATTTCATCACAACAGTTTGACATCTTTTCAATAGATGTTGTATCCTATTAAAAATTTAAAAAAATTATGTTCAGATGTAAGAAAGTTATTGAGTCTATATCTAGTTTATGTTATTTATAATCCAATTCAGAGAATATTCTAAAGCTTTAAACAGTTTATGTGAGTACTAAGAATTATTAGTTATGTACATACATTGTTATAATTCCCTTAAAAAACAGAACAATATATTATACAAAACAAAATTATTCAAATACAAAACTTTACAAAAACTGTGGAAGTATCGCTTCATTAAAATGTATCTTTTTATTACACATGCTTTCCTGACAATTCTTTTAAAAGTCTAGTGTCTATTTTCAATTCAACTGTAAGTAAATATGCATTAAATACCAAAATGACATATGAAAGATGCTAATGAACAGAAAACTGCCAACAGAGTGCTCCTGATTCCAGATTTCTGTGAACAACAAAATTAACCAAGCAATCTATGAATCTGCCCTATCATAACATCTGCTGCTCTAAAAACTAAAGTGAAATGATTAGTAGTCTTTTGCAATAGAAAATCACTCTTTTCATGATAATACAATTTCTTAACAATATGTTTTTTATCAGCTTCTAACAATAATACATAAGAAAAACAATTCAATAAACAGAAAACAGCTTCTAAACATGCTGGTTTAATTCGAGTTAACAGAAGATCCATCATTACATTTACAAACTGTTATGATAAATATTATCCAGAAATTCAAAACAAATTATACGCAATCTTATTTTTAAATATACATTTATGTTTTAAATATAATTTCAAGCAGTACAAAAGAATATATTCTTTCAAGTGTACAAAAGTTAGAGAAGTTTTCCTCTCCCTGCCCCTTTAAGTTACATTTTATATCTTGCTCACGTAGGTAGGAGTATACTATATTAGACATCAGTATGCTTGCAACTACTTGTGTTTGCAACTCAAATCCCAAGAACATACTTGTCTGTAGTTTTTTCCAATGATGCTAATGAACAGCACCTTTACTTTAAAAAATTCTTTAGAGATGTTACATGAATGGTTCATAATATTAAATGCTTACCATGAATAGCTAAATACCTAATAGTTATGCTACATAAGGGAAAACGAACCTATTTTTAGGTAACTAGTAACCAGTAACAGAATTTCATTTACAGATTTTCCAGGAATTTGTAAAGAAATTACAAATTAGCTATGTGTTCTTTATATATTAATTTTTCTATCATGCTGTGAAAATTCATGGTATCCAATGAGAATCTATTTACAATTAATTTTTCTCAGCTCTGTTGCATAACTTCCTCAAAACAATGTTTTAAGTTTATGAAAACAGAGTCTACAAACATGTGAAAACATTGATTAGAGACTTGGAGAGAACTTGAGCTTTAGACTCCACATCTGTAAAGGAAGTGAATCAAGTCATTTTAATGGTTTCTTAG
This sequence comes from Galago senegalensis, assembly GCA_963575145.1. Classification (NCBI taxonomy): domain Eukaryota; kingdom Metazoa; phylum Chordata; class Mammalia; order Primates; family Galagidae; genus Galago; species Galago senegalensis. The sequence continues at coordinate 18,968 of CAUYTI010161425.1, forward strand.
AATCTGATGGTGACAGGTTGTTTCAAAGCAATTAACAGCTGTGCAAGAGTACAAATATATATAAATTTTGTTTTGATATATTATGGTTTTTTATATATTTTACTATTCATGATAAGAAAGGCAATTGCAAGGTTAGACCACTATCACCACCTAATACTATACACACGTGTGCCTGTGCACTTGTGCGCGTGTGCACACATGCAAACAGGAGTCAAGAAGTGCAATAGGAAAAGTGTATGAATTGCCTAAAATCATAGTCACGCGTAACACTTAAGAACTGAAAAATATTCATGATAAGAAAGGCAATTCCAAGGTTAAACTACTATCACCAGCTAATACTAAGGGAAATTTTTACTCTGTAGAAATTCACAACTTGCTTATAACTTTGAAGAATTATTTGTGGTATTAAAAGAATCAACTTTAAAGATGTCAGAATTATATTTCATAAGGAAAAAGCTTTTATTTTCAAGTGTTTTGACACCTTTCTAGAATCTGAGAAAATAACTCGAGTACTACCTATTAAATCATCATAAGCAGATGGATATTCTTTTAAAGGATATGATGTTTACCATCATTTCTGAACAGAATTTGTGAGGCTGGCCAAAATGGCTTTTTTTTCCCCTCTAGAAATGGCAAATGTTCATCATCTCTCTGAAACTCAGCTATCCAGAATACTGTTATAAGAAAAAAGTAGAATTTGTATTTGAGCATCCAAACATGTCATCAAGTTTTTGTCCTGGCACTTATACATACAACACACTCAGAACAACACAAGTTAACACGTTATTACACTCACAAGCAGGACGAGAACAGCTAACTAAAAAAGGAGAGAGGTCGTTACTGCCAGGAATACTAAAAACCATAAGCTATTCCCAAGTACCAAACTAGGTTTAGCATACTTTTGCTTTGTTCTTAAAAGCATAAAAATAGGGAGCTTTCAAAAGAATACACCAAAAATTTTTAAATGTTTTGGTGCAGATAATTCCATTTGCTATGAAAGACTGAACACTATTAGTGTCCATCAAGAAAGAACCAACTGCTACTCTCAGGAGTAATAATAAAATGGGTAAGTTTTTAGTTGTATGTAAAACTTAGCTCTTTAGAAAAATATATTCTCCCAGGAATGATAAGAAACAAGATTTTAGGCCAGCCATGGTAGCTCGCGCCTGTTACCCTTGCACTCTGGGAGGCTGAGGTGGGTAGATTTCTTGAGCTCAGGAGTTTGAGACCAGCCTGAGCAAGAACAAGACCCTACCTCTACTAAAAATAGAAAAAATACTAGCCAGGCGTGTGGCAGGCACCTATAGTCTCAGCTACTAGAGAGGCTGAGGCAAAAGGATCACCTGAGCCCAAGAGTTTGAGGGTCCTATGAGCTATGATATGACATCAGGGCACTCGACACAGGGTAATAATAGTGAGACTCTGTTTCAAAAAAAAAAGAAAAAAGAAAGAAATGAATTTTTACTGTGAGTTCTCTATAATTAGGATATCTTATTTCTAAAGAAACATCTATGCCTTGATTATGGTCTAACAATCAAAATAGCTAAGACTTCCACTAGTCTGCAAAGCAAGGTATGTGAGAATGCTTCCTTATTTTAAAAACTGTAAGATTTTGTAAGTATAAATTAAAAACAGTAAGACTTACAGAAATATAGGTCTTACCTATTTTATGAGCTAATCTTTTCATCTCTCCTGGTGGCTGATCTTACCCTAAGAAATTATCTTTCAGGTTCAGGCTAAAAAATGTTCAACTACTTAAAATATAAACTGTATTCTAGCTAATGAGATTTTTTTTGATGGAAGGGGAGTGGGGAAGTTCCTAAGAGAAAAGGAGAGAAAAGTCTTGATCAGCTTGATGTTTAAAATATGAGTGGGAGGATAAAAAGCAAGAACTTTTCACCAAGTTTCCTGTTAACAGCTATGAGAACCCAGTCTTGGCAGAGACAGCCTGACGACACAATCCATCTAACTAAGTCATTCTGCTTTGGGCTTGTCCTCACCAAGCAACATTTTGCCACATATGTTGTCACATGGGAGAAAGAACGTGCTAAGAGTTCTTCAGCACACCTGACAATCATGCATGAGAGAATAAACAATCAATCTTTTATGATGATCTCCAATCGGTCTAGAAGTAAAAGCCACTGCATCTAGGCCAGATTAACTCTTGGAACAGTTTCAAAGGAGTTACTAGACCTGTCAAACTGAAGATCTGATGAAGGTAAGAATATTCTACTACACTCCTCAAAGACAGTTCAAACTAACTTCAGTGACCACCTACACTCTTTAGTCTTAGTACAAGTCCTTTGAATGCTTCTAGCTGGTCTGCACACATAGCTACCTAATTCAATGACTCTGTTAATTTAATCTGTAGTTTAAAACACTATTCACTACAAAAATCCACTCGAAATGGATTAAAGACTTAAATGTAAGACATCTATAAAACTACTAGAGGAAAACAAAGGAAAATGCTTGATGACATTGTACTGGGCAAAGCTTTTTGGATAAGACATCAAAAGCAAAGGTAACAAAAGCAAAAATAGATAAACGGAATTTTTTTTTTTTTTGCAGTTGTTGGCTGGGGCTGGGTTTGAACCTGCCACTTCCGGCATATGGGGCCAGTGCCCCACTCCTTTGAGGCATAGGTGCCACTTGATAAATGGAATTTTATCAAACTAAAAGCTTCTACATGTGAAGGAAACAATCAACAAAGTAAAGAGACAACCTATAGGAGAAAATATCTTCAAATTATATATTTAACAAAGGGTTAATATCCAGAACACATGGGGAACTTAAACAACAGCAAGAAAACAAATCATCCAATTTAAAAAATGAACGAAGACCTTAATAGACATAGACATTTACTCCAAAGAAGACATATAATTGGCCAACAGGTATATAAGAAATATGCCACACCATTCATTACTAAAGAAATGCAAATCAAAACCATGATGAAATATCATCTCATTCTAGTTAGAATGGCTATTATCAAACAGACAAAAAATAAGTGCCGGCAAGGACGTGGAGAAAAGGGACCCTTATTGTGGGTAGAAATATAAATTAATACACCCATTATGTAAAACAGTATTAAAAACAGAACTACTATATGATCCAGAAGTCCCAGTATTTGGTGTATGGTTTGCTCTCTATATCCACAGGTTCTGCATCTGTGGATTTAACGAACCACGAATAGAAAATATTTAAGAAAAAAATTAAGAATTATGCAAATAGGCTCGGCGCCTATAGCTTAACCGGCTAAGGCGCCAGCCACGTACACCTAAGGTGGCGGGTTCGAATCCCCAGCCCGGACCCGCCAAACAACAATGACGGCTGCAACCAAAAAATAGCCGGGCATTGTGGCGGGCGCCTGTGGTCCCAGC
>CAUYTI010161429.1:0-21596 GCA_963575145.1 Galago senegalensis
TCCCAGCTACTTGGGAGGCTGAGGCAGGAGACTCGCTTGAGCCCAGGAGTTGGAGGTTGCTATGAGCTGTGATGCCACAGCACTCTACCCAGGGGGACAGCTTGAGGCTCTGTCTCAAAAAAAAAAAAAAAAAAAAAAAAAAGAATTACAGAACCTGAAAGACCCATTAACCTGAAGCTGATGACGAGAATTTTGAGATTAAAAACATGAACTTTTCCCCATTAGGATTTTGTTTTGGCTACAGTTGCAGGAGAGATTTCCTCACTGGGCTTTATGCAGTGCAGTCACCTTGCACTCACCTGTCAGGCTGTCTGGCCGAGGTGGAACCATCCTCTCATAAATGTCATACTGCTGCTGTCCGAATTGCTCCATGTCATGAACAGTCCTTTGCAGTGAGGGTCCCAGATGCTGTGGTACGGCAGTCATCCCTGAGCGTTTGGGGGATGACGACCCCACCTGGCCTTGGGATGGGGAAGCTACCCGAGTCTGTGCATCCATCAGGGTCAGCGGGGACCCCACTCTGGCGGTGGTTGGGTACTGAGGGGTTGGTCCGTTGGGATTGGAGGTCTGCCGGGAGGTGACTGACCCAATCCGCCGTATCGCTGTTGGGGAGGCGGGTCTCTGTGAGTATGGAGAGGCTGCCCGCTGAGCAGGTAATGTGGTGGAGGAGTATGCACTGGGGTTCAGAGGTCGGGGGTCAGTCATTGACGGAGAGCCAAATCCACTACCCAGTGAAGTTCGCAGTGACCCCCGGGAAGGAGACACGCCTGTGCTGATAACATAAGAAGGAGACTGTGCTCTAGATGGAACTGAACTAACTCTTCTCATGGCCCGACTGGCTACTGATGGCTGATAAAAGGGGGGAAAGAAGAGAACGGTTTATCCAGGGTTTTGTAATCAGTCATTACAAAACAAAACAAAACAAAACCAAAGAATACATAGCACACTACAGAATCTGAATTCACTATTTCCTTCAGGCATCTAAGTTTCTTTCCCTTTTTATGCTTAAGAGGTAGATTGCAATCTTTCCTCACGATGTTTTTCTTGTTTTACATTTTTTGGTGGCTTAATCTGAACACTTAAATCAACCAGTAAAAAGAGACTAAAGACGTTTACTACTCCCTTTTTTGCCTCTGCATGTTTCACCCTTTGCCTGCGCATTTTTCCAAAGACATAAACTGTGCTATTCCAAGTGCTGCTAGTAGGTCATGGGTGTGAAGGGTCACTAGGACAACGTACTTACTTCATTCCCTGTGAGTCAAACTTTGGCCAAGGTAATGCATTTATGTAAAACAGAACAAAAAAAAATTTGAATACATCAGTCTAAATGTAGCTGGAGGAGTATTTACAAATGTTTTGTCTATACTCTTTCAAAGTGGAACAGATGAACGCTTGGGGTGAGCCTGGGTCCAGCGCTCTCCCGGTAAGTTTACTTCAAGGACAGCTTGGCTGCCAAATTTGTTTGTTCCTTTAGGTCAAATTGGCTCCTACAGATTTCAGTCATTTCTTTTTACCTCCTTTGATCTATGAGTTCTTGGATTTAAATAGATGCAAATAAAGGCACCCCCAAATCTGTTCCAGCAGGAAGAGTACCCTGTTGGGTTCTTGGACTACCCAGCTGGAAAAGACCAGAATGTAAAATGAACGTTTTTGGCATGGCTGATCCTACTATAAATCTGTAGATTCCTGCTAACACAGTAAAGGGTAGGATACCTTTCTTGAGGTTGTCCAACAATGAAAAAGAATGAGAAGTACCTGAGGGAACAGGCACGGGGAAAAGGAAAGCAGGCTGAGAAATAAAAACAGACCGGAGAGTTGGGTGCAGCGGCAAACACCTATAATCCCAGCTACTCAGGTGGCTGAGGCCAAGTCCAGCCGGGGCAACATAGTGAGACCTCACCTCAGTACAAAATGAAAAACCACATTAGGGCTCTGGGTTATAAGCTCAAGACCAGGCTGCTGCTCTGTTATCTCCTTAGCAATTGCTAGAGTTCAGCCGTCATCAATACCCATCTACGTTTAGTTAGTATGAGAAAAAGCAGGGAGCAGGTAAGGACTTTGTGTATCCTTAGATGTCATAAGAGGATGTGTACTTTGTCTCCAAGTGTTACAAGCAACTGGGCTGGGGGAAACACCTGCTCTAAGACCTCAAGTGCACTCAAGTTCAACAACACTGGGAAGGTAATAGCTGTAGAAAGGAGAAGATAGGGGAAGGAAGAGGATGGTAAATACAAGAAAGCTGGGGGTATAAAGCTTCGTAGATAGTTGGAAAGTTAAAATGTTGGTTGGGAGATAATAGTGCTAACAATAAGAAAACCCCACATATCCTTCCAACTACCAAAATGATTTTTTTTTGAAGACAGAGCCTCAAGTTGTCGCCCTGGGTAGAGTGCTGTGACATCACAGCTCACAGCAACCTTCAACTCCTGGCTCAAGTGATTTTCCTGTCTCAGCCTCCCAAGTAGCTGGGACTGCAGGCACCTGCCACGATGCCAGGCTATTTTTTGGTTGCAGCCATCATTGTTGTTTGGCAGGCCCAGGCTGGATTCGAAATCGCCAGCTCAGGTGTATGTGGCTGGCGCCTTAGCCGCTTGAGCCGCTTAAGCTGAGCCCTAACTACCAAAATAAAATGACACTTATTTCACATTGCCGGAGAATGTGCTGCCTAGGCTATGTGTAAATTAAATCTTAGAGACCCCTTTGCAACGAAATTCTAAGAACAAAACCAACTTATTGTAAGTTAAAAAACTACAAAGAGGTAACATGATCATTATTAATGGAGAAAAAAATAATTTATGTAGTTAAGGTTAATTGTTGTTCAGAAGTATGACTTCAGACTAGAAATTCACCTAAGCAGATGAACTCCCGTAGACGTTCAGTCCAAGCCCCTCAAACTTGTCCATTTAAGCATCTCAGCAGCAAAGGAATAAATGTTTAATCTGAGGATTGGTTGGGGGTGCAGCATGAAGCACAAGATTTCCCATGTTAGCTTAAAAATTCATGTACTCTATTTGCGTTTAATGCAGAAATATTTCAAGTTACTTTTAATTTCCTCCTAAATTGAAAAGTGCCAAAGTCACACTGTGTTTCTCCTTTGGCACTGGGTACCCTGGCCCAGTGCTGTACGTGCCAGCAGGGCTTCCTGCACTGTTATGAGAAGTGTAGCGTCTGTTCAACTTCATTGATCATCTTGTTATTTTTCAGCTTCAAAAAAATGACTGGATATTTAGTTATCCTCACTGTTAACTGCCACCCAGGATCCTACTACTGGTCTCAATCCTGGCATATGCTGGTGGAACAGGTAAATAAAGGAGGAACTAAGAAGAGGCTAACCAGTTTTTTTTTTTTGGGACAGAGCCTCAAGCTGCCCCCCTGGGTAGACTGCCATGACATCACAGCTCACAGCAACTTCCAACTCCTGGGCTCAAGCGAGTCTCCTGCCTCAGCCTCCCAAGTAGCTGGGACCATAGGTGCCCGCCACAGCACACAGCTATTTTTTGGTTGCAGCCGTCATTGTTATTTGGCTGGCCTGGGCTGGATTTGAACCTGCCACCTTAGGTGTATGTGGCTGGCGCCTTAGCCACTTGAGCCACAGGCGCTGAGCCGGCTAAACAGTTTTTATAAATACATATGCAATACTATATTTTTGGTTATCAAGTTAGGGAACCCTTACTTAATAGAACAGATATACTTCTATTTATTTATTTATTTTTTATTTTATTTTTTTTTATTAGATATACTTCTATACAATAACTTTCTTTAAAGCAGGAATATCTTTGTCCTAGTAAAAGAAATGTGCTTTTAAAGAACAACTCCAGTGACGAAAGTAAAATCTTTTGATGAGAACGGGCTCGTCCCATTTTATGTGGGTGTGGGAACAGTGCTCCGTCCTCCAGGCCTTTCTTATAGCATGCGTTAGCTCTAGTATTTTTAAAACTTCAGAACCTCTCAGAAATGAAGCATTCTATTCAGTTGTTTTACACTGTCCCTGGACTGCTCTCCTTGTGCTAAAACTGTTGTTTTAGAAGAGTTACTCTATTATGTCTAGTAATTTATCAGAACTCATTAATAGAAACAAAGTTTTAGGTTTCATGCCTAAAAATTCCTTAACATCATAATTCAAGTAGTAAAAATGATTTTTCTAACTTTATCCATTCAATAAATTAAAAATCGTATGTACTGGTTTTATTTTTAATCAGAAATAGCTATAACAGATATTCAACTACAAACATATTTCTTTACAAAGACCTTGATCACGTTTGGCTTACCTGAACCAATGTTTGCCCTTCAGCTCTTGAATTCCTCACCAAATGGTTATTGGTTGATCCTACGAATGAATGCTGCTGTCTATTATCTGCCTTGCTCACATTCTGGCTATTGTGAAAACTCCCTGCTTCCTGGTATCCACTGTCGGAATAAGAATTCATTTGTGTTGAACTTCTTGAGTTACCCAATGATCCTATAGGAACAAAACCAGCAGGAGGTATATTTATTATATACTTCTGATGCTCAATATCAAGAAATAATATTAAAAGTTAATACAATATTGAAAAGATAATACAACAGACCCTCACTTTCATGGAGAGATGTCTGCTCTGGTGAATAGAGGGTCCCTTGTTCCGGCTCTGTCCTGATGAGATAGTTGTTAGGATGGGCAGCGTCAGAAACTCTAGGTTTGCTCACACCAGTATTTGGCACATCTGTAAGAAGGTAAGTTTAACCAGTTATTTCTAGTGACATTATGTAAAAACTTGCTAAATTCAGATATTTGTCAATAGCACCTTATAATCTATGTTAATATAAGGTTATTTTTTCACCTTAACTAGCACCATAATTTTGACTCTTATCTATGTGAATGTGTTCTAGAGATTCATAGTTCATTATTATGCTTTGCTGAATTTCATAAATGTTGTGATTACAGGCCCTACTATTAAATCAAAATCAGAAAACCAATCTTGGCCCCTTGGAAAATTCACCTCTCAGACACCTCTATGAGATTAAGAGGTGACAGTTTCATGGGGGTATACCTATCTCCAGATTCATCAAGTTGTTTATATGAAAATACACGCAGCTTTTCTCTGTGTCATTCATACCTCAATAAAATGATTCAAAAAAAGAGACTGAGTGGGAATGGTGCCATTTATTTTTAAAAGGGCCCTCAGTATCCTAAAGCATTAAAAATGAAAACTTGCATGCTGTTCACATTATTGAGCTTGGCGATGGAAGCCCTCAAGGTAGGGCCAGCCTTTCATGTTCCATTTCATGTCACCTACAGTCAAACTCTGCACAGAGTTTGCAGAATCATAAACAGAGTTTTCTGCTTATTGTATTCCTTTAGTCTAACCAGACCACTGTTTCCTCTTGCCAAACCTGTCTCTTCCATTATCTTGTTTTCTTTTCAACTGCACCATATGCCATCTTGAGTGTGAAAAAAAAAATGGTCTCTTTCCCCATTCAACTGTCTTTTTTATGCTGTGAACTTAAGTGGTATATAGATCAGTTGCCTTTTCTCAATTCTGTTCAGATAGATGTCCTTCCTCTAGTCTCTTTATATTTCCTATGTTCTGATTATCTTTGCTATAGGGCATTCCTTCCTCACATTTAAGCCTGGGGTGGTTAACAAACTATTTTTCAGGAATGCTGCTTCTTTCTCACATCAAACATTTTCATGAAGCCCGTCACGTGCCCAGTTCAACAATCGGCAGGATTTCTGTGTCTCCCTCCTTCGAGGTCTTATTATACACCAGGGCCCAGGAATGCAGCTATGAGAAAAGATGGTGGTGGTGGTGGGGGTGTTGGGACAAAAGCAGCTTAGGAAACAGTATCCATTTACCACAGGAGGCCAACTTTTCCTTTCTGTATAGCATTTATCACTATCTCTCTCCACTAGCAGACAAGCGAGGAGGGCAGGAAACTTTGCCCGGTTTTACTGTTACATCCTCCTGCCTAGGATGGTGCACATATTTACTGCTACCAGTAACCACAGCAGTTTCCCTTCATCCAGCACAGATTCATGCCTGGTGTTGTGCTGTGGCTTTGCCTTACTGTGTTCCATGAAGTTAGACTATGCAAAGCAAAGTAAAATTTGTAGTCATTGCCGATAAAGCTGGTTTAGAAGGTGAATACGAGGTTTAAGAGACAACTGGGAAATCCCACTGCACTTTAAACCTTTAACTTGATGTCAAATTCAATTCAAGATTTTTGTTTCCTAGCCTCTAAAAAGATTTGCTGACATGCTTAGAAAGGGTTTTTAACGACCTGCCTCCTGACACACCATTTGACAGCATACTTCTAGGTGGCAAAGTTCTGTGACAGTCTGATTTCTTGAGTATGGAATTTCAATAAAGATTACAGATTGTGTATGATTTCCCTGGTACACGCTGAACATGATCAGAGTCGCTGTCAGGCTGATAATACTGGAAAGTGATCTGCTTCATTCGTAGATCTTCTATCACAAGTTTCTAGAGTTCCAAACATTCATATACAGAACTTTTGAAGTCGTTTTTTTTAGGGACTAAGTACATAGAGTGTGCTAGGCTATGAGAGCTATAGGAAATTGGTATGGTTGGGAATGGTTGCATCGGAACTGGCCTGGTATCAGAGCAACGCAGCAGGTCACCGATGTTTGGAAAACCGAATATGAACCAGTAACAAACTGCAGATACAGAAGTACAGTGGTGGCCTCAAGGCTTCACATACATGGAAAAGTGTGCTGGCCTAACAGAAGATGTTCAGATAGTGACAAGTTTTAGTTTTAATACAAGATAAAACCTGGGATATCAATACATTGAAGCTTTTGGCTTGGAAACACCAGATGGCATGCAGAGTCAGGCTATAAAAAATTTTACCATGAAAACCCAAAACCATTAATTAGAGTTCTGTGTATGCTGCCCCTTCCTTAAAAAATACAAAATCACAATTCAGAGTATTACTGAAATAAGAAAAAGATATGCCCTTAAAAACTGTAGCTCAGCAGTGGTGTCTTTTTACCCAATGGAACATTTTCTTGCAAGCTAGATAACAAATATTTGTGAACATTTAAGCTCTTCTTTATGAGAAGCTATTTAAAATGAATACTATTACACAATGGAAGCACAAACCATGTACTTCCTCACTGTTATTAAAATACTACCTGATTCTGTTTCTTTTCTTTTCTTTTTTTTTTTTTGAGACAGAGACAGAGTCTCACTATGTCACCCCTGGTAGAGTGCCATGGCATCACAGCTCACAGCAACCTCAAACTCTTGGGCTTTTAAGTGATTCTCTTGCCTCAGCTCCCCAAGTAGCCAGGACTACAGGTGCCTGCTACAATGCCCGGCTACTTTTTGTTGTGGTTATCATTGTTGTTTAGCAGACCCGGGTCTGAACCCACCAGACCCGGTGTATGTGGCCGGCACCCTAACCACTGAGCTACGGGCCCTGAGTCCTATTTCTTATGTTTTAAAAGCAGTGCCCCAGAAAACAGAATACAGAAAAAGACATTGAAATGGTAACTAGAACACTAAAATACCAAATTCCCATGTATCTAAATTCCAATTTGAATAACAGGGTTTAGAATACAGAATCTAGGTTTTGTGCTCTGTCTTTAAGTAAATAAGAGTTGGTGAGAGATTTATTTACTATGAACACAAAAGCAACCAACATCTGTCCCATAAATAGACAGATTATCTCCTAGTCAATGGACAAAGTTTTCTTTGCTGTAGTGTCGTTCAGTTCACATTTGTCCATTGTGCATTAACTAGGCAATCTAACTTTAAGAAGAGTGTCTTAAAAACATCTGCTATGTGGAATGGAAGAAGATGCTAGTCAAATTCACTAGAGAAAGCACAGATGCAGAGAATAGGGGGTTAACCATTTTTAGACCATTGCTGTAAGCTATAATTAAATAGTTCGTATATTATGATTTAGCATGATCAGAACCAGAAACCAAGATATATTTTTGTAAGTAAAAATGGCAAACAGCATGTGAATGCTACTTCTTTAATCAATGTGCTAAAGAACATGTGTTACTTTAAAAAAAAATCACAAACATGTTTTCTGGGACACCAGAAATATACATGGGGAACTTTTGAAACATCAAATTAGCATCTTCTAAGAAAATATAAGTCTAAAAATATTGAAAATGAACAAGTTTCAAGGTAGAATGAAAGCTCTTTCTGTGTCTAAGGATGGAAGATTAATGGAATCATAGACCTTCTTGCCTATTATAGTTCATTTGAATGTCTAATATTAAAAAAGAAGTTAGAAAAAATAGGTTAAATCTAAAAAAATAATAGTAAGGAACAATAATTCTGCAGGGCTATGAAAATCTGGTGTATTACCCACCTCGTTAAGCTCACAAACAACGATGAGCTTATTAAGGAGATTTTCAGTATAAACAACCGTGTAACTAGTCTTTCACAGTCCAGCAGGCTGTAACTTGGTGCTTGTTCTGAGATGCTATGGTGTTTAGGGGTTTGCCTTTACATAAAAGATGGTGTAGTGTGAGCTTTGGCAGGACTCGGGATGGTGGTAACACACAACTTTAAGGCAGGTGATACTCTGACAGTTTCTTCCAACTCTCCAGCTTAGGAGCTGAGGTTAGTGATACCATACTCTGAGGAATAACAAATACTTTGTAAGAAACTTTTGTCTTACAAAGACTCAACTTCTACTTTTGACTATGGGGCTCTTGCTTCTTGGAGGATCAAGTTTAGGAAGATGTGCATTCCGTAGAGGTGCCAGAATATTTCAGCATCTCCTGTGGCTAAGAAGTAAAGTGCTAGACCAAATTCTGGGGGAGGACCTGGGAGATGGCACCAAGAAGTTTTCTTGTCTTCAGTACCTTTCTTGACACACAAGATTTATTTCTACAGCATAAAAGCTAATCATCAGAGGGAATGAGGTCTTCTGGAAATGTCATTTCGGAGTAAAAAACATAAAAATGGTGACAGAAACAGGAAGCACAATAACATCTTCTGGTCTACAGGAGAAATGGATGTTGACTGATACTTTAAGAATATTATAGATACTTGGAGTTTATTGATTAAATATAATCAGATATCCTTCAAAAGTTGGGTTTTAATGAAGCAAAGATAGATGAGAAAAGGCAGAACAGCATATTTCTTGAAACCAACTCTAGTGTGGTTCCCTTAAATATTTCTAGGTTCTTGGGTCTTGTGCAAATTTATATCATCTTTTAAGAATTAGAAAGACAAGGGCTCTACAAATTTTACTTATCTAGAAAATATTGTGTGAAAAACCTGGGAAAACAGAAACCACTAAATGAAGTTATCTTTTAGTTCACTCACTTTAAACTTTGTCCTAAACATCAACTAGTCTGCCTTGAAAGTCATTGTACAACTTGTCTGCCTGGATTCAATTTTGTAGTTTAAGTAAAATTTGCATAAACTGGTATCATAGTGTTTTGATTTTTCCTATGACAAATATTAAAAGTATTTCAGTTTTGTACATAACCAGAGGGCTAGCCTGCTCATAAATATTTTTAAATTCCTAAATTTTGTCCCAAAATACAAAACTGTTATTTTAGAGAAAATAAAGTGAATAGCAATTTCCATAAGTAGTCTTATTAAAATGAGCATCTAGTATGTATCTTTAGTCTGGATACTAAATAAATACAGGTGTCACACCTACCATAAAAAATTTATACTCCATACCTGTAGAAGGAAAGCTAGAGGAAATAAGTAATTAAGAAATACAAGTATGAAATAAAACAAACTAGACATGTAAATTGTCCAATATCGCATTTAACAGGGAGGTGCTCATAAACAGCTAAGGGGCCCTTGCTTCCTGTGAAGAAAGCTAATAAAGGAATGAGGGGTTAGTGGTATAAAAAAGTTATTAACCTAAGGAAAATGCAACTAACTGCTCAAAAATCACTCTAACATTTTTTAAAGATATATTTTATTCCTTTTGGGAAATTTTTTTTTTGTTTTTTTTTTACCAAACAGAGAAATGGGAATATTTGTCAATGGGAGACACAAGATAGATTCCTTCTGTTAAAAAAGCAAAAATATGGAAGCACAGCCTGGGGCCAGGGCCAGTGGAAGGTGGGTGGTTGAGAGAGGGGGTGAGGGAGGGTGCTTGGCGCATACACTGTGTGCGACTTCAGTGACTGACACACTGAAGGCCCTGACTTCACTGCAGTGAAACACATCAATGTACAAAATTGCACTCGTAGTCCATAAACATACGCAGGTGAAAAATAAACAGCAAAAACTAAAACACCTTCTTTCAACCCATTACAAACCTATATAAGGGATAATATCGAAAGAAATAAAGGATTCTTCTGAGACGAATTTTTTCTATTAATCATCTTCTTTTGGTAAATATACCAAGATAAAGCTAAATGCAGATTACCTTTGGCATAAGAATGAAATGTGGAATTGAATTACAGGTGGTAGCCTTCCTAATGTTTCTCAAAGCAGCAGTTATGAACGGAAAACTAAGGTGCTGGGTTTTGAGCAGTCAGTAATAGAAAGTTTTCAGACTGGACAATGTCTATTCAGTTTAGACTGTTAATAGAACACTTCTTCATATATCACTAAATGAGTGAGAAAATTAAAATATTTATCTGATATGTTTATATCAAATATAAATGTTAAGGGCTAAACCTGAATAGTTGGTTTTCATACAAAGTGCTAACTTACTACATTTAAGCTTTTTGGGAATATGTTTACAGGTCACACATTAAATGGCTAAAGAACATTCAGACACATGTTTGTTAAAGCAAAATGCCAATATCCTTACTTGGTGGTGACCCATGCACAAACATCATGGTCAATTCATAGTTCTAAACCAGACAGGCTGGTCCCCAGCACGAGACAGGTAACTTTGCTTAATAAAAATTCATTTAACAAAGTCCCAAATATGTGGACAATATAAATTAAGTAACATCAACTGGCTGGGAAACTCACGTATCCGTTTCACAGTTGGTTTCTTTCTAAATTTTACATCAGGACTAACCTTCAGGGTATGGTCAATGGTTTGCTGGCTTAAATACATGTTGTTCTGATATATCGTTTTTACCCTGTGTTTCAAAATCTTTGTTTAAAGTATTTGCACTTAGTTTTTTTAGAACTAAAGTTTCCAAATAGATGTAAAAATAGAAAGAAAAGTATAATAAACTATCCCTCAGGCTTAATAATTATCAGCTTTATGCACACTTTTAATGCTCCACTTATCTTTTTCTTTTTTTCCTTTAGAATTTTAAAACAAATCCCTCATATCAGATCATTTCAATGCTAAATACTTCCATCTGTATCTCTATAAAATGAAGACTTTGCAAAACCATAATTATTCCATAATGCCATATAATGAGTTCATATTCAAATTTTCCTGATGTCTCAGAAATGTCTTTTTTCAGTTGGCTTGTAGTAGACAGGCTGAAATAAGGTTCACTGTTTGCATGGGGGGCAATTGTCACCGAAGCCCCTCCATCTAGAAGGGGGATCCCAACACCTTATTTTCGGTTATTGACTTGCTGAGGGAACCACAGCAATAACTTTGCAGGCTGTTCTGCATTTTCAATTTGTCTGACGGTTTTCTCATGGTGTCATTTACATATTCCCCTAGATTGAACATTTCTTGTAAACAGAAGCTTAGAGCTAAAAGACTTCTGGTCAAACATTTGTTTTAGAATACTTTATAGATGGTGCTGTGTACTTCACACTGCATCACATCATAACTTCAGGTTTCCTTAAGTCAATCAGCTCACTCAACAGAGCCTGATCCCTCGTTGTCAGGTTTACCATTAGCCTTTCTCCTAGTGCAATAGTTCTCAACCTCAGTTGCACACTGCAATCTTTTGGGTTGAGGACTGGGTGGAATTTAGAAACTACTGCCGCCCAATTCCCACACCCATAGATTCCAATCAGTCTAAGTTACAGCCTGAATACTGGGGTTTTTACAAATTCCTAAAGCGAGGGATGAGAATCCCAGTAGAGTGTCCAACATGCAACCGTGGGCGATACTCTGATTACGTGAAGACTTTTCTTTGCTTTTCTGTGGTGTGGGATATCATAAAAACTATGCATGGACATTTTTTTGCTAATCAGCTTTCCTTAGTGTTTGTGTATTTAATGTGTGGCCTAAGACAACTCTTACTCTTCCGATGTGCGGCAGAGAGGGGAAAAAAAGGTTGGATACCCAGGACTTAGAGATTTTATAATCCTTTGCTGATCTCTGCTTGACTCATGTATTAAGATTTGCAAATTAGTGATTTTTCTAATTTTATCATTCTTTGTAATTTATCAGCAGGTATTCTTTTGGCATGTTTTAGATAATAGATACAGTTATTTGATTATCCTGAAATATAGGCAGGCCAGGACAGGAAGGATACACTTTTTTAATTCTTCTCCTTAATGGCTAGTTTTTACAGAGTAAGGCAGTGGTTCTTAAACTTTGCATATTGCAATCACCTAGGGACTACTTAAAGCCTACTGATGCCTGGTTCTTTCCCCAGATTTTCAATTTTAATTGTGTGGGGTAAGACCTAGGCATCAAAGATTTTAAAAGTTCCACAAGTTTTCTAAAGAACAGCAAAATTAGGAGAGAACCTGCAAGACGTTGGTACCCTGTTTACCTCTGATGGTGATTTTTAAAAAGTTTGTCTTTTGCTGGATTTGGTATTGGCTGTTGCACTTGATCACTTTCAGCCAGACATGGAAACAGAAGAAGCAAAACTAACAGAAAACATTACCACAATTTTATTGGATGCTAAGATCAGGTTGATTCTTGAATCTCCATAAGAACTAGTCAAATAATCTAATGGTCACGGTATGTTAAGGTTTCCATGGAATGTTATGATTTAATTGATATTTAACAATGATTTTAAAAAGCTATTTCAGTCTGTTCAATCTGCCCATGAACTTTATGATATAAAGAAATTTGAAACAAATGTTTTTAAAAAGCTCTAATAACTTATTAAAATTTTGAATTTTCACAAAGAATCACATTCTTATACTGGGGTAATTTGGCAAAAATAGATAGGAATAATAGTTGATGATCAGTAAAAGTATAAATATGTAACCTTTTCTGGCAGGCAGTTTGACAATATTTACCAGAACAAAAATGTGTATATGTCCTTGTCCAGGAAGTTGCAGTTATAGAAATCTTATCAATAGTGACACTCAGATGTGCAGAGAAAAACTTTACCATTATTTGTCAAAGTAAAAAACCAGAAAAAACAAAATGTTCATTAATAAAGGACTGGTAATATAAATTTTCCAAAGAATGGAGACTATTCAGTCATGAAAAAGAAGGAAATCTTGATATACCGACATAGAAACACATGCATTATTTTATGACACTTTTAAAGAAAAAACTTCAGTCACAGAACAATGAATAGTGTATCCTCATTTGTGTTAAACCCAACCCAACCCAACCCAACCCAACCCAATGTGTGTGAATATTTTATACACATAAACACCCAGAGTTTGTAAACTAAAAGTAAAATCTTAAGCTTCCTACCCCTGACTGAATGCTTGGCCAAAGGGACCCCAGAAAACCTTCCAACTAAATTAATTTTTGGCCATGAAGGGAAGGAAGGTCAGACACTCCTCTTTATACCCCCTCCTTTTGAGAGTTTAGACCCTAAAACTGACCAGCATTAATGTTTAAAAAGATATTATGAGGCTGATGAAATAAACTCTCTGTGGCAGTAAGATCCTAAATTACAAATAGGATGTAAGGCGAAGGTTAGGTGATACCTGCAGGCTACTGCTTATCTTAACAGATCATTTTGGGTATACTATGGCTTGTTCTAAGATTAGCAGATTTTCTTATCTTAACCCAAACATTCCTCTACTGACTCCCAGGTTTTAGACAAAGCCTTGTTTCTTTAACCAATTACAAATCAAAGGATTTCTGAACTACCTACCCCTGGTAAGCCCCCTACTTGGAGACATCCCATCTTTTCAGGCCAATCCAATGTACACCTTCCATATATTGACTAATTTATGATTTTACCTGCAATTCCTGTCTCCCTAAAATGTATAAAACCAAAGAGTAACTAACTCAACTGCCTCTGGATCCTCTACTCAAGGATTCCTGAGTTTGTGGATCCCGGGACCACAGATGCTCATATTGGCTCAGAATAAGCCTCCTTAAATTATTTTACAAAGTTTGGTTTTTTCCCTCCATTAACAAGTTAATAGGCTTGGCGCCTATAGCTCAACCGGCTAAGGCGCCAGCCACGTATACCTAAGGTGGCGGGTTCGAATCCACAGCCCGGACCCGCCAAACAACAATGACGGCTGCAACCAAAAAATAGCCGGGCGTTGTGGCCAGCGCCTGTGGTCCCAGCTACTTGGGAGGCAGAGGCAAGAGACTCGCTTGAGCCCAGGAGTTGGAGGTTGCTGTGAGCTGTAATGCCATGGCACTCTACCCAGCGGGACAGCTTGAGGCTTTGTCTCAAAAAAAAAAAAAAAAAGTTAATAGTTTAGTGTGTTTTATTCCAGATTTTCTCCAAAGCATTGTGTATGTTGGTCATGTATGAGAAGATGTGAGAATGAAGGAGATCTGTGGTAGAGATTCTGTCACGACTATGTGGCTAAAACAAACCTAGAAACACAAGGGAGAAAAAACTTGGATTCTAAAGCTGGTTTAAAAGCAATTTTTATCTTCATGGTATTTAGAAGATAAACAGGAAGAAATATGTGATAAAGTTTTGTTATTTGAACAGCTTATAGCTGTAATAAATGATAACACCCCAAATCCTCAATAAAATAATCCTTTATACACGATTGCTAATCTAACATTCTATTTATGAACACGTACAATATAACATCCACTTCCTACTGTATCTCCTTTATAAATCCAGTACATTTCTACGGAGGCATAAAGCGTTTCCATTTAAGTTCACGTCTTAACTCGTGATGTGCTGACGATTTCTTGTGTTATAAATTACTTGCTCTAGATGGAAGAAAAAAGAAAGATAAATTGGCTAGTTTCTCATTTATAGTTTTATCTGCAGTATTTATGGTCTTTTTTAAAGCTTACCCTGATGGGAGAAACGTATATCCATATACTTTAGAAACAAAAGTTAAATAGGTAAACAAAATGCAAACACTAGCCCCTGCACTCTTAAATTTAGTAGCACATTTTAACTACTAATGTCAGTGTATTCTACACAGTAATGATTTAAATGGACGGTATGTTAAACTAATGGCACTTTAGTACATAATGAATGTATTATATATTTGTTACATAATAAATGAATGCAGCTAGCACTGTAAAGTTAAATAATCAGTTTAAAATATCTATTTTACTTTAATCTTTTCCTTCCCTTTCATATTTATTTTAAACATTAAAACTCCTAAGTGCATGGAATCATGTTTTCTCTCCTGTTTATCCATTGTATTAATTCTTTAATGCCTTCTAGGTCAACCAGGAAATTCCCCACCTCACACTCCTGTGTTCTTTGCTACTCACTAACTCTTTGCTTTGGTTTTCTTAACTGGAAGTGGTACCCATTCCCCATCACGTATGTAACATTCATCAGTTCCTTAAGCCCTTTTCCTATTCTAGAAACCGTGGTAGTGGTGGGGCCAGAGCAGCACATTCCACCTCTGTAGATGGGTCTCCAGGAGGACCTGCTGGGGTGAGGTGGGACAGGAGGAGGGAGGACAGATCTCCCTGGCTTTCATACAAAACTATTCCAGCTGGCAACTGCCTAGATGTTAGTAGTTTTGTTTCCCCCGGGACAGAAAACCTGTAAAATTGTGACTTGGAGTAAACTCCACCTCCCAGGATGTGGCTGCAGGATCTACGTAACAACCTTCGATACAGAGCTTCTATCTGATGGGTAACATGCACTGAATGGCTATTTTTATGACTGAATTGGTGTTTTCCTTAAGAGAGGAAAATCCAAAAGACTTTTTAAAAAGATACTCTGTGTAGTATTTTCTGTTAGGATTTTATGTACGCATATATACGTTCTCACTTTCCTCGGGCCTTTACCTCTTCTTCTAGTATCTGTAATTCTAATGTTTACTTTCTATTTTAGATGTTCTTAAAAGCTCCCTTGAATTTCGATGGTGTATGAGAGATTGTATTCCAGTTAAGATATGGAGGAGTGAACAATGGGGGGAGTAGACACAGAAGAGAGCACCAAACGGCTTTCCCTCCAACTGCGGGCACAGAACGCACAGGTTGTAAGAAATACAAGAAGAGACAAAGCTGAAACGCAGTGATAAGTCCTCCTCGTTACAGATGGAAGTATGTGCAGAAAGCAAATATGTAGTGTTGGTAAGGTAGAAAATGTGGAATAATGGAGAGAAAGGGCAAAAGGAAAGATAATGATAAAGCCTAAGGCTGCAAAACAACTTTATCGCGTCTAGGGAAGTTATAGAAGACCCGAGAGAGCAAACATGTTTGAGAGAACGGGCAGTTCCTCCCGCTCTGGGAAGGAAGAATCCCATTAGCTTCCACACTTAAAACCTTTGGCTTTCTATTCTCAAACAGCCTACCATCCCTAGTGCAGATTAAAAGCCAACTAACCAACCAGCAAGCAAGCAAGCTGAACTAGAATCACAGAGAAATGGAAATCTTCTCTGCCCAGGGTGTCCTAAGCTCTTATTTAGAAATTGAGGGCTACAGAAACGTAGCTATTTAAAAACAGAATTTAGCAGTTGGCCTCAGTTTTCAACATTTCAACAGAATGTAACATCCTGAAAACATCCTGAAAACAGGGATCTCGCGGAGGCAGTGATCAAACCAGAGCTTCACTAAGAATTCACCTTATTGCTGAACAGCTTTTTTAAAAAACGAAGCTTTTCAAGTCAAATTTGTAAAACTTAAAAGTACAGAGACTGTCTGCCAGAAAATGTTCAAAATACGAGGAATAACAGTCCTTCGATCCTAAACCCTTTTGTGTACATCTTTCTTCTATGAGAAGAAAGAAAATGAACACAGACGTAACTTTCATAAAAACCTAGCCAAAGACAAAGCAGACTACAGAACTTCTAAATATTGTGCACTTTTAAGCCACTCCTGGCTCACTCGAGTAGGACGGCCTAATTCTAAAACCAGGATGCCTTCCATACCTCATCCAGTAGCTCTGTGCAAAGCAGTCAGGAAAGAACAAAAGTGAAACATTACAGTAAAAGCAGCAGCGAAACTGTCATCTGATCCCATTTTATTAACTTACTCAAACTTCCAAAAGGCATCTATATTTATTAGAAAAAGAAATATGAAAAAAACAGATCTTACTCTTTATTTTATAACATAAACATTCAATTTTCTCACTTTATAATTATAGCTTAGTGTCACGGTCACAATTCAAATGTCGTAAATATGACCAAAAAATTGGGCAAATTTAAGAAAAAATACATTAATAGAGTTATAAAGTAGAAGAAATACTAGTTGTGAATGTTGTGTTTGAAAGTTTACACCCTCTCTGTCCTACCCACAAAAGAAAAAGAGGTAAGTAAATGTAACTCCTAGGTGTGGAACAGGAGTTGGGGGCAGGAGCGTGCTCTGAGGAAAATGAGACTCTGAAGCTATCAGGGAGGAATTATAGGCACAGTTGTGGTGAGGAAAGATGAACCATAGGACTTGTGTTTCCCTAATGCTCAAGTATTTGGGGAGCTTTTTGGATAACATTTAATTATGTATTTAAAACATTTAACACCTGTGCATCATGTACATTTTATATACTTATATATATTTAATATATCAGCTGATTGCACAGATTACTAGACTGATGAAAAGTAAAAAGACAAAAGATTTAAAAAATGTAAAGGGAAACACTAAGCACATGATAGCATATTTGTTACTCGGCTACTATACACGCCCTAAAGATGGTAGTCAAATGACTTAAGCTTTATAAGTACATGGCGGGGCCGGAGGTAGAAAGGACACCAAGGCCCCAGATATTTCATCTCCTCTCACAGGTCTTCATATCCTAAACTCATTTTCCCCACTCTGTAAATCTGTGATCCCCAACTGCCATGGCCAGTTAGAAGTAAGCGTCATTTGCATGGGGTGGGAGGTGGTGGACCTGCAAAGCTTCATCTGTAGCCACTCCCCCTTACTTACATCACTGCCTGAGCTCCACCTCCTGTCAGATCAGCTGCAGCAACAGATTCTCATAGAGCTGAACCCTGCTGTAAACTGCAGGTGAGGGATCTAGGTTACATGTTCCTTATGAGAATCTAATGGCAGGTGATCTGTGGTGGAGCTGAGCTGGTGGTGCTGGTGCAGGGAGTGGCTGCAAATATAGATAATCATTAGCAGAGAGGTTTGACTGCGTAATAAATCAAGAGCTTTCAGCCTCATGGCAAAACCACCTCCTGACCTCTATCTGTGGAAAAGCTGTCTTCCTTGAAACCTCTCCTCGCTGCTGTAAATCAATACACAATTATACACAGCGTCTGCCTGGCAATTGGTAGTCAAAGATCCACAACTGTCCTCTCCATCTCAGTTCAGTCAGTTCACAAACTGGTATGGTTAGGAGGAGAGCTGCACAGCGAGGTCGGGATGTTCTTCTGGCTCTACTTTCACAGCATTTCTGACAGAAGCGGCACCTCCTGGCTCCAGCTAATGCTGGAAAACTCCTCCCATCTCACAGCCTCCACCACTGCTCCAGCTGCAGGACTGACAAAACCACCTGCCTATGCAGTCCTAGAGACGGTGGCCGCTTCCTGTTATCACCCGTCTCTTAGGTTCTTCCTCATCCTATTTAATCAATCAAATATTCCAACCCATACTTTCTGAACTACAAATTTTCTCTATCAAATTCCTTATGTTGAGCTACCTGGCATGGGTTCTGTTTTCTCAGCTGAACACAACTAAATATAGGTATTGTTTTTACATTACAAAGAACCCTTACCTATAAAACACTAAAAGAAAAGAAAAGGGCAACCTATCGGGTACTTTTATATTCTCTAGTTAATTATAAATACAAATGACACTAATGAGCGGGTCTGTCTCATTACGTGGAAAGAAGAAAAATTAACACAATCTTTCAGGAGAGCAACTTGGTTACAGATAGCAAAAGCATTGAAAATGTTTCACTAAATAATTTTCTTCCCCAAAAATCTCACCTAAGGTAAATCGAAGGTGCTGATATAATTTTATATACTGGGTAGTTCACTGCACTGTTATCTGTAGTAGTGAAAAATCAGACACAAGTGGAATGTTCACTAACAGAGAACGGGTCAATACGGTATACACTTGTAATGTCCTCTTCTAGCATCCCCCCGGTTGTAAGTGTTCATAGTTACATATCTCCACTCGTGATATGTAAATTCACCTCATTTAAACCTGCAGCTCTGAAGAGGGCAGAGATGTTTGCTTTAAACATGGACAACCAGGTGCTAGACAAGTGTTTAGGCTCTTATTTCCGGAATGAATTAATCATGCAGTATTATAGATGAACTTATAGAATTTTATATCAAGTGGCATAGGTTTATGACATAGTATAACATGAAAAAACCTGGCAAACCAATATAACTGCCTGTATAGTATGTTCCCCATTTTGCTTAAAAGGAAAAAAAAAAGTAACACACATAAATGCATAGAAAAAGACTAAGTGAAGAGAATGATTATAGGTAATTTTAATTTCTTTTTATACTTTCCTATATTTTCCAAATATCTTTTCACGGATATATAATCAGGGAGAAAATTAGTTTTAAAAAGTTTTTTAAAAGTGAATCTATAGACAGCTGGTAAAGTTAAAATAAAACAAGAACTAAAACTGAAAATTAACCCAAGGAAAAAAGGTATATTGGCTGCTGGGGAAATGTAAATCAAAACTACAATGATACACTACTTCACAGCCACGGGAATAGATATAGCAAGTATTGGAGAGGATACAGAAAAATCAGTGTACTTATTTTCTACTGGTAGAAATTTCGCAGTTATTCTGGAAACTAATTTAGTTGCTGGAGTTAACAGTTAAACCCAGAGTTACCACATGACCTAGCAATTCCACTATTAGACGCTTCAGAGGCATGAAATCATGCAATTGAACTTGTACCTGAGTGTTTACAGATGCTTTATTCTTAACAGCCCAAAGTAGAAACAACCTAAATGTCCAGGGAGGATTGGGTAAATGTGTCATGTCCATACAACAGAATGTTACTCAGATGTAAAGAGGAATGAATTACTGATACGTGTTGCAACAGAGATAAATCTGGGAAACACCGTGGTCAGTAGAAGCAGCCAGTCACAAAGGACCACAGGTTGTATGACTATTTAACTGGGAAGTCCACAATAGGCAAATCCATAAAGATAGAAAGATCAGTAGCTGCCTAAGACTGGTAGGTTTGGGCAAAGAATGGAGGTGAGTGCTAATTGGTATGTGGTTTCTTTTAGGAGCGATGAAGATGTTATAAAACTGACTGTGGTGATGGATGCCCAACTCTAAATATACTAAAAATCATGAAAGTGGACTCTTTAGATGGGTAAACTGCATGGTAGGTGTGGATCATCTCTTGGTAAGGCAATTATTATGAAGAAATTTAAATTATATGTTAAGTATAAGGAAAGAAGAAGCTATAGAGGAAAGGAAAAAATTAAGTTCACAAGCTTCTGTGCCAAATTTGCAATATGGCAGAAAGACTTACAACTCTGTAGTAAATGTACCATTAGGCTTAAAAACATTTTTTTTTTTAAAAAGTCCTATTAGGCTGTAAAGACTTTAAGTGCATTGGGGGGTAAGAATCCAAAAAAGATCTTGGGATTTTTTAAAAAACTTATGAATTCTTAGTGTATGCTTTTTTTTTCCCAAAATATATATTTTGTTACTAAATAAAAATAATTGCTCCACTTACTCATTAAGTACATATATATATTTTATTATTAAGCATATTTTTCATACCTGCTAAAATTTGGGCACTGAGGTGGAATAAAAGAAGATACTTTCTAAGGGCTTAGAACTTAGTTGTGAAGCGAATATATCACACACACAGAAATATTATTACACACAAATATTCCCATGACAGTTCAAGTCAGCATGTATTATTCACTCAGGTGATGAATTAGCTAGGGTCTACCAACCACAAGGTCCTTGGAATACTCTGGTGAACAGGGCAGAGGTGGCTCCTGGCCCCAGCAATGCCCTTGAATGCTGCGACCCAGTGAGGAAAGAACACTGCCTCTCAACCGACTCCTCTCGTGAGCCCTGGTCAGATTTCAGCTCACCCTCTCGTTACCTCCCATAAATAAACAGCTGTGGCTTTCTCCTGGCACTGATAGCCTCCTGAGTCTCAGCCTTGCTTTCTCTAACTCAGTTGTCCTTTATCCATTGCACAATGGCCCATGTCTGAATCACATAATAAATTATTAGTATGCATGGATCTATCAGTTTTACAGAAGTGTTTTTCCTCACATCTGGGGTTACTTTCTTCAGTAACCCCATTTCTACATGCGTTTTGCTGTCATCATTTGCTATGCTTTAATCACTTCAAATCCAATGCACGCAGCATCGTAGTCCCAAGCACCACTCTGACACTGGCTCTCTGTTTTGATTTTCCAGATGGTTTTTTTTTTGAGACAGAGCCTCAAGCTGTCCCCCTGGGTGGAGTGCCATGACATCACAGCTCACAGCAACCTCCAACTCCTGGGCTCAAGCGAGTCTCCTGCCTCAGCCT
>CAUYTI010161430.1:0-61726 GCA_963575145.1 Galago senegalensis
AGGCTGGTCTTGAACTCATGAGCTCAGGTAATTCACCCTGAGTGCTAGGATTACAGGCATGAATCGCCTCACCCAGCCTCTTAAAACTTTTTTTTCTGAGTTTTTAAAACATATGGATTTAAATTTTAAGTTTCAGAAAGAGATTTAAAGCTGTATGCCACTCGTTTCTGCAAACAATTCAATGTTGTTTTATTTTTGGTGAATTTTATTTACTTATTATTTTATTATTTTGCTGTGTCAGTTTAGAGTTCCACCAGTGCTATTAGGTTTTAGCTTCTGCTTTACTTTCTAGAACATTGCAGCAACTGCTTTGTAATGTCAAATATTTAACAAAATAATTCTTTTGGGGGGAGAGGGGACAGAGTCTTACTTTGTCAACCCTGGTAGAGTGCCATGGCATCATAACTCACAGCAACCTCAAACTCTTGGGCTCAAGTGATTCTCTTGCCTCAGCCTCCCGAGTAGCTGGGACTACAGGTGCCTGCCACAACACCTGGCTATTTATTTATTTATTTTTTTAGAGACAGGCTCTGTCTCTGGCTCAGGCTAGTCTCCAACCCATAAGCTCAGGCAATCCACTTGTCTCGGCCTCCCAGAGTGCTGGGATTACAGGCGTGGGTACCATGCCCAGTCTAACAAAAGAACTCTTAAATATTCACTGGAGGCACATTTCTTATCCTTTATCTACCAGAAATACTCTGTACCATTTAAGTCAAAGTCTCTAAAAAGGACATTTAGATTTTTTACTCCTTCCTTGTAATTAGATCCACCCATCATTTCCTAGGGACAAACCACTCTGTTTTTAAAAGCCCATCCGGTTTTGGTGAATTTTATTTTTGGTGAGTTTCGAGACTTTGCATCAAGAATAAGTTTATATTTATTTTAATCTCATCATCTGCCTCTCCCCGTTAGGAGAGGGTATCTTGGAAATAGCACTTTGTCCCTCTTGAAACTGGGGCATTTTCCTGTCTGCCCAAGCGAGCCAGATCTGAATGGCCTTCCCCCTCAAAGAAAGGACAGTTTGGGGTACATGCTGCAATCTGTTTGGAAAGGAAAAGGCTGATCCTCCTATAAGACCCCCAGTTCACATATAATTTAAATTTAAGTGAAAGGGGAAAATGGCCCTAATCAGTATCTGAGGGAGGAGACTGTGATAAATAGCCCTTTAATGACAAGTTAGTTTCACTTCTGCTCTATAAATGCGGCTTTGCAATTGTGGTCCCGGAGACCTACACACCTCAGCTGGTTCCAAATATCTGTAGCAAGGCAGAGAAGTCGCCACCATCTCCTTTGTGGACTTCTGGAACTGAGGCAGAAATTTGTTTTTTTTTCCTTTTAGTGACGTCTGGTATGTCGTTTCTTTTATGTAATTTATACTATAATTTGTGGTTGGTTTTTTTTAAAAAAAAAAGTTTAAGTTTTAGAACAGTTTTAAATTTACAGAAAAATTGAGAAGGTGGTTCAGAGCCTTCTTGCGTAATCTGCATCCAATTTCCTTATTATATAAGTGTAGCACGTTTGTTATAATTAATGAACTAATAGGGTACATTATTATTAACTAAAGTCTTACTTTATTCAGATTTCTTAGTTTTTATCTAATGTTCTTTGGGTCTTCTATGGTCTCATTCATGATACTCCATTACATTTAGCTGTTATATCTCCTTAGGCTTCTTCTTGGTTGTAATGTCAAGTTTCTCCTGACTTTCCTTGTTTTTAATGAACTTGGATTTTTTTTTTTTTTTTTTGAGACAGAATCACAAGCTGTCGTTCTGTGTAGAAGTGCTGTGGCTTCATAGCTCACAGCAACCTCCAACTCTTAGGTTCAAGCGATCCTCTTGCCTCAGTTTTTTCTATTTTCAGTAGAAAAAGGGTCTCACTTTTTGCTCAGGCTGGTCTCAAACTTGTGAGCTCAAGTAATCCACCTGTCTTGGCCTCCCAAAGTGCTGGGATTACAGGTGTGAGCCACAGGACTAGTCCCTCATCATTTACTTTTCTTAATGTGAATAATTTCTTGAGGGAAAGTGAATTTTACTTTTCTGTTTGTTTAAGTGAATTTGAAGGCAACGTAAAGGCCAACGGGGGCTAGAATGGGGATTTACTGTGAGCTGAACAGTATGATCTTAGGCGAGTCAGTAATCATTCCTCCAAAAGAAAACAGCTATTGCAGGCTTTGTTGTTACAGACAATAGTGTTAATTCCTGACAAGGAGGGCAGTGTCATCTTATGCCTCATTAGCTTTGAGAAGCTGGGCAAAAGCAATATGAGAGATTCAAATTCATTTCATTAGAAGCTAATAAAGTACGTTATGAAAATATCCATTTATTTCACTTCCCTGTTACCTAGGAGAGAAGGATGAAAGAAAACTCGCCGTCCCAAGGTCTCTTCTATGCAAACTGCTTCTGGTGACCTCACTGCTAATGCTGAACATCTTAACTGATGTGTTAATGCTGAAAATATATCTCTGTCCCTACAGAGAGTGGAAGGCCCTTGTCTCACCTTTTGCTTCCGAGCTAAGGCATTTAAATTGCTCCTCTGGGCCATCCTTACTTGGGAAGAATAGTGCGATAGCCAAGAAGGTGGTTAAGAGATGTGCCAACAGCAAAGTTACTTAAACCTAAACCTGAAACTCTTTAAGTAAAGAGTTCCTCTTTAAGGAAGTAAATAAATCCTAAATGTCATCAGCATTCCATCATTTTATTAAGAATCTTCTCCCCCTTCATTCCTCAGCCTACCACCTGTGGGAGGAGAGGGGGACTCTTTAAGGTACATGATAGCGCATCCTCCATGAACCACCAATGGAGACAAGAGTGGGGGTCAGGATCTCCATCAAGGTGGTATCTGGTTAAATATGGCATCTGTTCCACCCAAACTAACCTGGGCGGGGTTAACACTAGGACTGATTTCTAATTTACTTGCCTTCACAAAATATTCCAAAAATAACATTTGTACTGATGCTTACATGTCCATGGAGCATTTTGCATTATCATATTTAATCTTCACAATGAACTCCTGATATAGGTCTTTTTCTCATTCCATTCTGTATGTAGAGAAACAGGCTCAGAGAGACCAGGTGATTTGTTCAGTGTTACATTGAGGTGTGGGAGCAGGAGCAAAAATCCAGACATTCTGACTCAGAATCCTTGGGAATTCCCACTGCTCCATTCAGGGTCTGCAGTGTAAGCCCCGGTGTGCAGAGACCCTGCCCATTCTGTTCCTTCCTGTATCCACAGTGCCTAGAACAGTGCCTGGCACGTTGTAGAAACTCAACAAGTATTTGTTGAATGAATGGATGAATGAGATAAATAGAATCCTGGCCATTATCAATCATACCATCTAAGATATATACCTCATTTATTCAACAAATATTTATTCTGTGCTTACTGTATGCCAAGGACTTAACTTTCCATATTACTAACCAGTGTTAATGATCAAACTGTCCTTTAAAAAAACCTGCTAATTGGAGTATTTACTTTTTTTTAATATTGGTGCTACTGTGGCAATTTGGGGACTAAAAATTAAAGGAAAGGATCATATTGAGAAGGGTTAAGGATGAGAGAAAAGATATGGTAAGACAAGATTCTGACTAAAGGGGAAGAACTAAGGGAAAAGAACAGGACTCTGCCATTCATATAATAAACATATTCCAGGGTGGTGCCTGTGGCTCAAGGAGTAGGGCACCAGCCTCATACACTGGAGGTGGCAGGTTCAAACCTGGCCCTGGCCAAAAAAAAAAACAACACATTCGATTCTGCACTGGACACCAAACTAATATAGTGAAAGCGTATTACTCAGATATTCTCTCTCTCTCTCTCTCTTTCTGGCTTGTTTTACTTGGGAGGGCATCTTAGAGTTGCGGGCAGTAGCTTCAGTCTGAGTTCCTATGTGCCCTTACACCAAGTTGCTACTCTCCCTCTGACTCAGCAGCCTTCATTCCTAAGAAATGCCTTTGTTATACATTTGAGAGACCCCGCAATTTTAGGCACTGCTCCCTCCTCTCTCCTACCCCAAAGTCCAGAGGTTGTTTAGAGAGTGCCTGTTGGAGTCTGCTCAGTATGATGAAAAGAACACTGAACTTAGGGTGAAGCCTGAGTTGGAGTCTTCATTGCCAGGAGCTTACTATGTGACCTTGACAAGTTCCTCTCCCTCTGCTGGGCCTCCGTGTCCACTTCTGCCAGAGAAGGGGACCTGGCCTTCTTTATTTAATTTCACTCTATGCAGCTGTTCCTGCAGAGGAAGGCTTTGCATTTGTGTTGCCTCTGTTGTTTGCCTACAGGAAAAAGAAAACAAGCAAACACAAACAGAAGGGAGAGTGAGAGAAACAAGAATAACTGTCAAAAGTCACCATTATCTAACAGGAAACCAGTTCTATGTCCCCTTCCTGTATTGAGCTAAACGTGCCGCATCTCATTTAAAAGGTGTTATTTTTAGGCTCGGTGCACATGAATGTAAATAAGTACTAAAAGCAAAACTTGAGTGTTAACCACAGAGTTGAAATACAAGTGAAATAGATCACCCAGGCAGAACCTTGCCTGTGTGAGCAATAAATTTGTACTTTTCACTTGCTTCTCCGCAGAAACACGATTTTCACAGTACACATCACCTTTGCTGCCTCCCTATGAGGGAAAGTAGACTCCAGAATAATTTGAGGAAGGACATAATCCTGTGGGCTGCTTTCTCCTTAACCAAATGAACTTGAAATGATAGTCCTCTCAGTTGTGAATCCCTAACCACTGGTACAGTCCTGGTTTCAATGACAATGAACTTGAGATGATAGTCCTCTCAGTTGTGAGTCCCTAATCATTGGTACAGTCCTGGTTTCAATGACAGGTGACATTTCAAAGCCAGAATTTTCATCCTCTTAGTACCAAATGTAAATCAGAGAACATTCAAACTTTAAGGACTTGTTCGATCATTTAGAGATGGGAAACCTGAGACCCAGGGGGATAAAATGACTTGTCCAAAGTCCTACAGCTCTTTTGATTCGTGGCAAACCCCAAATTGCAAGCTTCCACATCCCAATTCCTGCCTCATGCTCTTTCCAGCATGTCTTTTATTTCAACACAGTAAAAACTACCCCCTTTTTTGTTTAGAGGTTTTCTTTCTTTTTTTTTTTTTTTTTTGAGACAGAGCCTCAAGCTGTCACCCTGGGTAGAGTGCTGTGGCATCACAGCTCAGAATAACCTACAACTCTTGGACTTAAGCAGCTCTCTTGCCTTAGCCTCCCAAGTAGCTGGGACTACAGGTGCCTGCCACAACGCCCAGCTATTTTTTGGTTGCAGCCGTCATTATTTTTGGCAGGCATGGGCTGGATTCAAACCTGTCAACTCTGGTGTATGTAGCTGGCGCCTTAGTTACTTGAGCTACAGGCGCCAAGCCACAGAGGTTTTCCTTTGTAAGTACTTGGTGTCTTTCTGTCCTGTTAGCCTTTTTGTAAATGACCCTTTCTATTTCTCAGTGTTTTCATTTGCCAGTCAAATGATTTCTTCCTGCCTGTCTTTGAACATGGACAGGAGTGAAAGCTCAGTTCACCACAGCCACAGTTCAGAAAATTTCCAGATACTCCACAGTTCAGTGAGAGCTCCAACATGACTTAGGTGCTGGCGCTGTAGATGCAGCTACTGTGGGAGGCTTGTGGCTTGAGGTCTCCACGGGATGCAATAAACTCAGTCCAACCCTGCTTGTCACATGTAACAGTCCCTGCTGGCCACTGGGTACTGTAGATTTAGTAAAGTCCAATAAACTGAGTTCCTGTGACTCTGAGAGCAAAACTACTTCCCACATCCCAGAATTCAGTGAACACATCTCTAAGCTCTAAGCCCTTTGGTTTTATGCACTTTGACCCTCATCCCTCTCACAGTGAAGGGCCTTGAGCTCAGTGTTTGTACAGTGATAACTCTTATCAGCTTGGTCTGTTGATTCTTTCGGGCTTCATCTGGCTCCACTCTTTCTCCCTGGAACTTGAATTTCACAGCAGAATTCGTCCTAAGGGTCTAAAGTAGACCTATCCCTTGGCAAGATCACACATTTTGTGTTGTTTCTCGTGTCTGCCTGGATGATCTAAAGCCCAGAATTTTGTGTGACAATGGCTGGGTGAGCTGTTCCCTTCAGAAAACAGCAGCTCTCTTTCCTAGGAGCAATTCCTGATTCTCTAAAAGTCCTGCCATCTATGATTGTGCGCTTGCCCATGTTAAAGCTAATCTTTTTTTCTCTTAACTCACCTAGATTTTGATGTGCTTTAGCATTTCTGACTCAGCTTTTCAAACCAGAAATAGTTGGGTCTCTTATGAAATGTGTGACTTCATAGAGCACTTGAGCTACCAGCTTTCCTGGGGAGCATTTTAAGTAAGAACGTAGACTCCTGGGGCTGGGAATGGTGGCTGGTGCTTATAATCCCTATACTTTGAGAGGATAGAGTGGGAGGATTGCTTGAGGCCAGGAGTTGGAGGCTACAGGGAGCTGTGATTGTTGATCGTGCCACTGCATATTATTTAGCCTGGGTGACAGAGAGAGCTCCTGTCTCTTAAAAAGGCAAAAAACATAGAATCTGGGGATTTGAAGAAGCCTTGAAATTCATGTAGGCCAATGCCATTATTAGGTGCCAATACCAGCATAGCAAATACTTCTCGTGGCAGAAAATTCATTACTTCCTAAGAGAGCTCTTTCCATTTTGGACAACTCTGATTACTCGAGACTATTAAGCCAAAAAGGAAAGGAACCACCTTCTACCTGGTGGATGGATCTACTTCTGCCCTTTTGGAACCAAAGAAAATATCTCCACGTCTCTTTTAGATGCAGCTCTAAAGTAATGTATTTGGAGACCACTATAAAGCCCCCTCCCCATCTTTTGCCTTTGCCTGTGTCCTCTCTTCCTTAAACCAAACATTCCCAGTCTCCGTGGAGCAGTCCTCACCATGAGCGCTGTTTCATCTGTATACTTTTCCATTTATTCCTATTCTTTGCTTTGTTCTTTAAGCCAGGATTCTCATCATATGAAAACCTTATTTGGCCCCGGCCTGGTGGCTCATGCCTGTAATCCTAGCACTCTGGGAGGCCAAGGGGGGTGGTGGAGCTCAGGGGGGAGCTAAGGAGTTTCAGACCAGCCTGAACAAGAGTGAGACCCCTGTCTCTACTAAATGAATAAATAAATAAACTAACTGGGAGTTGTGGCACACACCTGTAGTCCTAGCTCCTCGGGAGGCTGAGACATGAGGATTGCTCAAGCCCAACAGTTTAAGGTTGCTGTGAACCATGGTGATACCGTGGCACTCTACCCTGGGCAACAGAGTGACACTCTGTCAAAAAAGAAAGAATGAAAAAAAGGAAGGAAGGAAGGAAAGAAAGAAAGAAAAGGAAACCTCATTTGGTTTTTAAACATCCTTTGGTTGTGGGATCTCATCAAAAGCTTCCCATCCATAATTTCAGTCATTCACCTCATTAATGTTTATTGTTAGTCACTGCACAGCTCGACAGAAATGCAGCATTGAACAAGTGTGGTCCCCGGACCTTGAATGGTTCCTCAACAAGGGAGAAGAGCCATAAATCCTCTTCTGTGCCTGGACCGGCAGGGATACACCAGGGCAATGAGTAGGAACTGGGCATCGTTTCACAGAGGAATTGCTAAAATAGGATCTGGAAGAAAGAGTAGGAATTCACAAGGGATGAGGTGGAAGACTGCCCCACATACGCTGAAGTGCATGGAGGTTCAGTGGGACCCAGCCTTGGATAACGAATGGAGTGTGGGATGTCCTCAGAGGGGCCTCAAGGGGAGGAATGGAGGGATGGAGGGAATGGAGGGATGGAGAGAATGGAGGGATGTAGGGATGGAGGGAATGGAGGGCTGGAGGGAATGGAGGGATGGAGGAATGGAGAGGTGGGAGCTCTGCCTGTGGCCCAGGGCCCCACACATAGCAGGGTTTCTCACCACGTTCAGCCAGCACCCACCAAATAGAGAAGTCATTTAGTCAGTTAATATCTGCAAGCCAAACTAAGAGTAAGGGACGGTTTGGCTGATAAATTGTGGTTTTAATTTGGGGTTAAGATGTAAATGAGGCACAGTTTCCTTCACTAACGACTTATAGGTCTAGAGGGGCTGACGAATCAGGAGGGGTTTTGCATATTTCAGAAGGCCCGGTGACTCCACCCAGCTGAACAATGCAAACAGAAACATCAGATAATGGAGAGTGAGCTTTTGGGGTTCCCCAGATTCTCTTATGGTGGGCTCCCCACTGTGTGTGTGCAGTGTCCCCTGCTCAGAGCCTCCTTGGGGCCAGTTCTCCCCCTATGTTCAGGCCTGTCTGTCAGTGGCTGGAGAGAGACTAGATCTGATGCTTTGCCTTTGGGGTATCCTTCCCCTCTCCTCCTGTAGATGTCCCATTCAGCAGGCTCTATGTTGCTTCCAGTAGGGCTGCCCTCCTGGTTGAGGTAAGGTGATGGAAGGTCCAGAGAACCTGGTTACTGTATCTGTCTTTCCTTGATCAGTAGCCCCCGCAGCAACTTTAGAGAACCCTAGGAACAATGAATGTTCTATCCTCCCAGAGTCTTGCTGGAACTAAATATCACTGGCTTAAGTGCTCAGGCACACTGATATCACCCAAAGCAGCAAAACTGTATAAGTTCACCACACTGGAAACTCTGGTCTCTTAAAGTTTATTCTTATTTCAGAGTGAGTTACCTAAAAGAGCTCAGGTAGTATCAGTTTAGACTTTAAGAGAGACAAATATTTTTTTTTTATTTTTTTTTTTTTTTTGAGACAGAGCCTCAAGCTGTCCCCCTGGGTAGAGTGCCATGGCATCACAACTCATAGCAACCTCCAACCCCTGGGCTCAAGCGAGTCTCCTGCCTCTGCCTCCCAAGTAGCTGGGACCACAGGCGCCCGCCACAACGCCCGGCTATTTTTTGGTTGCAGCCGTCATTGTTGTTTTGGTGGGCCCAGGCTGGATTCAAACCCACCACCTTTGGTGTATGTGGCTGGCGCCTTAGCCACTTGAGCCACAGCCGCCTAGCCAAGAGAGACAAATATTATTGAAAATCAGCGGTTAGGGAGGTTTAGGGGCTCACACCTGTAATCCCAACACTTTGGGAGGCAGAGATGGGAGGATCACTTGAGGCCAGAAGTTTGAGACCAGATTGGGTAACATAGTGAGACCTGGTTTGTACAAAAAAATAGAAAAATTAGCTGTGTGTGGTGATGCATGCCTATAGTTCTGGCTACTTGGGAAGTTGAGGCAGGAGGACTGTTTGAGCCCAGGAGTTTGAGTCTGTCTGTTGTGAGCCGCTGTACTTCAACCTGGGTGACAGAGTGAAACAAAGAAGGAAGGAAGGAAGGAAGAAGGAAAGGAAAGAAAGGAAAGAAAAAAAAAGAAGAAAACCAGTGGCTGTGGAGAGAAGGAAACACTTTTACACTGCTGGTGGACTGCAAATTAATACAGCTTTTTTGGAAGGAAGTATGAAGAATCCTCCAAGAACTCAAATTAGACCTCCCATTTGATCCTGCAATCCCATCCTAGGCATCTACCCAGAGGACAAAAAAAAAATAAATCCTTCTACCATAAGGACATTTGCACTAGACTGTTTATTAAAAGTCAATTTACAATTGCCACAATGTGGAAATAGCCTAAATGCCCAGGAACCCAGGAATGGATGAACAAGCTGCGGTATATATATGCTAGGGAATACTATTTAGCCACTAAAAAGATGGAGACTTTACATCTTTTGTATTAACCTGGGTGGAGGTGGAACATATTCTTCTTAGTAAGTCTCAGAAGAACGGAGGAGAAAGAATCCAATGTACTCAATTCTAATATGAAGGCAGTAGATGAGCTAATACAAGGGTAGGAGGTAGGGGAATGAGCAAGTGGGGGAGGGGAGAAAGAAGGGGGATGGTAGGCCATGGTGTATGACACACCTCTTGGGAGTGGAACACAATTATAAGAGGGACTTTACCCAACAAATGCAATCAGCGTAACCTCATCCTTTGTACCATCAATGAATCCCAAATAAACAAATATAATAAGAAAGGAAAACCAGGGCAGCACCTATGGCTCAGTGAGTAGGGCGTCGGCCCCATATACCGAGGGTGGCAGGTTCAAACCCGGCCCCGGCCAAACTGCAATTAAAAAAATAGCTGGGCATTGTGGCGGGTACCTGTAGTCCCAGCTGCTTGGGAGGCTGAGGCAGGAGGAATCGCCTAAGCCCAAGAGCTGGAGGTTGCTGTGAGCTGTGATGCCACAAGGTGAGACTGTTTTTAAAAAAAAAAAAAAAGGAAAGGAAAACCAGAAGTCAAGCAATCAATTAAACGAAGTAATGTGCTGGGCATTGTGAAGGATTCAAAGATAAGGTGGATGGTCACAAACAAGTTACATGTTCTTGGTTCTTGATTGTTGTATTTTCAAATTTCACTGCCCCACCCCCACCTTTCCTTCATCTTTCAGGCTGGTTCTCCTGAGTGGACACAGCAGGTGTTCAGGGAACTCCAGGGAATGGCAGACACTGAGGAGCCATATCCAGGTAACATCCCTGCAGTGTCATTCCCCCCAACCCAGAGAAAACAGGAGCTGATTACAGTCCTGTGGTCACAGGCAGGTAGACTGCATTTGACTGGAGCCATCATCCTCTGCTTTACTCAGAAGCAGCTTTCCTGTAACAAATTGCAGTAGTGAATATCAGTTATTTCAACAATAGCTAAAACAGCCTGTTTATGATGAAGCAAACTGTTCAACCAGCCATTAAACTTGTGCAGTTTTCTGCCTTTAAAAAACAGAACGTTAAAAAAAAAATCACCTTAGCCTCTCTGCAGGTGGCCCATCTCAGGAAGAGAAGGCTGAAGCCCTTGGAATGACATGAGTGGCTTTCCTAGAGGGTGATGTTGGCATAGTGGGGCTGCTCCATCAAGGGTGAACCACACAGAAGTCTGCATGGGGGTTTCCCTCCCTCAGAAGATTGGTGTGGGGCCCTGGAGCTGATGAGGGGGCCTTCCCTAGGACAATGGCAAGGATTTAAATCCTAGGTGCAGAGAACCGGGGTGTACATTCTCTGTGTGCTGAGGATTGCAGAGGGGAAGTGAGTCAGGGGGTCGTGATCAGCATCTGAGGCATGGGTGGGCGCACAGATAGAAAGAACTGCAACTTGGGGGGTCTTCTTGATTGAGCTTATTCCTGAGGAGTGGGGTCGTTTTGCTGGGATAATCCCCAGCAGTCTCTGGGAAGGGCCTGAATCAGCAATGAACCTGCTGTCGGGGGCTCAGTTCTCAGGAGCGACACCTTGTGGCAACAGGGGGAAACAGCAGCCGCAGGCTAAGTGCTTTTTTGGACCTTGGTTGTCCACTCCTGCTCCTTCCAGGATAATTCGTTGTAAAAGGCAAAGGGAGACCTCCCAGAGACCTTTCTTTACCCCTTGCTCCAGCACTTATGATCCAAGTTCAGGACATCTTGTTCCAGTTATAATTTAATATAAAAACTCTATCCTTACACAGGATAACGCCAAGATGGAAAGTACTTCTTCTTTCTAGGATTTGCATCACAAAAATTGTGAAGAAAAAGTATTAAGCCCTGTTTTATCTGACTTCTTAGCTTTTGCTTTAGTTGAGAAGTACATTCTACTCTTTTATCAGATGAATCGCCAGTCCTTATAAAGTTCATGTGTGGCCTAGTCCCTTGTTTTCTGCACATGGCTAAGAGACTATGCAAACCTTGTTTACACAAAAGAGTCCCTGGGTTACAAAGTCGACATATCTTTACATCCTGGAATTCTGAGATGCCTTTTGGAGCAGAGATTAAAGTGTTCTTCAGCTTGTGCTGGCCCAGATGCCTGAAAAACATGCTCTTTCGTGCTCTTTTTTTCTCTGCCTCTTCCTTTCCAGTTCAGCCACAGAGCCAGCAACCTCTTGGTATTTAGTTCCAATGCAGCTTCTAAACCCAGCCAGGGTGAATTCTTTGAGTCAAGCTCAGTCGTGAGTTAGAATGTCTGAGATAGAAGGCCCGAAGCATAGCCCTTTCAACTCCCTGTCACCGCCTGGGTGTGAGGTGGCAGAGGTTCAGGCTTTGGCAAGAAGCATGGCCCTGCACTAGACTATGGTCTGTGCGTTGGCTCCGGAAGAAGGGGAATTTGTGCTGGAACAGAGGAAAAGGCTGCCTGACCATCTGGGACACCGCATCTGGACTGGCAGAGGCTGGGCCTTCTGTTTGGGCTGCTATCCTGGGTCCCCATGGGAAGCTCCTTTTCTGTGGTTCTGCAGGGATGAGGGTCTTTTAAAGCCGCACTTGGTTTCATGACCTCCTGGGATAAGCTGTTCATGATAAGATTCTTGGGGTCAACTCTTCCCATAACCATTTCCTAAGGCACAAGCCAGCCCTGGGAGCACTGGGTTAGGATCATTTTCAGAAACTTCCACTCCAAGGACCTACCCACCTATTGCCCCTTTGTAGCAAGGCGAACACCACCAAGGGGTGTTTTCCAAAGCCTGTGCCAAACAGGACGTTTTGGTTATACCCTTTCCTTAGGATAATGGGCCTTCTGCTGCACAACCAAGGGAAATCACTTATGGGAATG
This sequence comes from Galago senegalensis, assembly GCA_963575145.1. Taxonomy (NCBI): domain Eukaryota; kingdom Metazoa; phylum Chordata; class Mammalia; order Primates; family Galagidae; genus Galago; species Galago senegalensis. The sequence continues at coordinate 12,547 of CAUYTI010161430.1, forward strand.
AATCACTGCAGAACGACACACATCTGCTTCTCAGCGACATCTGTTCTTACCTACGTCAAGCAGCTGCTAATGTCTCTCAGTGATGACGTGGAAAGAACTCCCCCATATTTAATCTCTGAAGGGTGTCTCTATTATAGGGTACCCTGCAAAGCTCTTGTAACATTTATATTTTTATCAGATCTCTCATTTTGCAGTGAAGAAGCCAAGCTCAAGAAGAAGGAGGGACTTGCTTCTTGGCCACGTGGCCTTTTTTCCTCTGCATTCTACTCTGATCAATTTTTTTTTTTTTTGAGACAGAGTCTCACTATGTTGCCCTTGGTAGGGTACTGTGGCGTCACAGCTCAAAACAACCTCAAACTCTTGGGCTTAAGTGATTCTCTTGCCTCGGCCTTCCTATAGCTAGGACTATAGATGCCCACCACAACGCTCAGCTATTTTTTGTTGTTGTTGCAGTTGTCATTGTTGTTTAGCTGGCCTGGGATGGGTTTGAACCTACCAGCCTCCGTGTACGTGGCTGCGTCCTACCCACTGAACTGTAGGCACTGCCCAACTCTGATCAATTTCTTTCCTATCCTGAAAAGACCTCCCAGAGACCTTTCTTTACCCCTGGGCCACACAGTTGGTTGATTTCCTAAAACTTGGCATTTGTTGAAGAATGTCCAGCCACATTCACTTCTGAGGACTTCTAAATAAAAACTTTTCACTGGAGGGTATATGTTGGACTGTACATTTTTGAACTAAATGCAGAATGACCTGGGACTCTGAGAAGCAGGAACAAAGCTGGAAAGACTCAACGGTGCTCTTTTCCAAATGAGTGTAGGGCAGATAGAGGTCCTCTGGGCTCCTTAGGTTTGTGCATTGATAGAGGTGAGACAAAGATACCATGATCCAAGACCTATAATTTTGTATAACCTCTGTTTATCTTTAGCTGAAGATGATTTATTTAAAGAACCAGTAAAAAAGAGAAGACGATCAGATCGAGACCAGCGGCTCCGAGCGTTTCCCTCAGTGGAGCAAAGTGCCCTGAGAGAATGTGAGTGCCGTGAAACTGTGGTATGGCTTTTTTAAAAAACATGGTTCTGTTTTTAAATTAATAAATAAATAAATTAATTAATTTTGAGACAGAGTCTTAAGCTGTTGCTCTGGGTAGAGTGCTGTGGCATCATAGCTCATCGCAACCTCCAACTCTTGGGCTCAAGCAATCCTCTTGCCTCAGTTTTCCTAATTTTAGTAGAGACGGGGGCTCTCAATTTTTGCCCAGGCTGGTCTCAAACTCATGAGCTCCAGCAATCCATTCACCTCAGCCTCCCAGAATGCTGGGATTACAGGCGAGAGCCACCATACCTGGCCTAACATGGCTCTGTTCTTTTCCAAATATGTTAAAATGCTCAGAGGAAGAAAAGGTTAAATTTGGACGCAGATCAAACATCTTCAAATGAACTTGTTTCAGAAAGAGAGGGCTCAAAGTCTCTGCAGTGATATATACTTTGACAATTTTTCTTCAGGCATCTCTGGGTAGGAGGGTCGTTAGCAAAATGACCTATTCTGGATTAGAACAAAGACAGCAAAAGTGATTAGTTTGGTGCTTTAGTGAGTATTTATGTGATATCCTTGCACTTTCTTCTTTTCATGACCAAAGTGTGGCAAAGCACATGATAAACTTCTGTTAGGAGGAGAGTCAGAGCAGCCTGGCTCTTTGGAGGTTTTCAGAATCAATGACTACCCTCTCCCATGATCCATCATCTCTAGTGTCAGACAACTTGCTCTCTTGTTTAACTGACCTTTCACTTCATTTTACCCCCTTCTGTGCAATATTCAACAGACTCCTGCTTTGCAGACCTTGTACTTAATCCCTGCTACCATGTTTCCCCGAAAATAAGACCTACCCCCCAAATAAGCCCTAGCAGGATTTCTATACATTTGTTAAATATAAGCCCTACCCCATAGTAGGACCTAGTGATGGGTGTGGCTATGCAGATATGCTCCCTGCATTTCTGCAGGGAGCAGTAGGGAAGACTGGAATAGCTTTTATCTGCCACAGTGCCTTTCTCTGAGCCGTTTGCACTTGTGTGGGTGCGCGTGTGGTAACCATGGTCAAAGCCATCCTATTGCACACCTGCAAACGTCTAGGGGGAAGGAGTTCCCGCATCATTAGCATCAGCCCCATCAACAAGGTCCCCCCCCCCCCGTCAGGTTCCAGAAGAAGATGACTTAACTGTATTTGAATAAATGTAGATTGTTGTATTATACTTAATAAAAATAAGACATCCCCTGAAAATAAGCCCTAGTGTGTCTTCCTGAGAAAAAATAAATTTAAGACAGTGTCTTATTTGGGGGGAAACATGGTAGGTATCTCCCAGGTAATACATTTCTGTTGATTCCAGATGAAAAACTGGAGTCACGGACTAGAAGGGTTTTGAGCAACACTTACCAGAAGCTCATCCAGTCTGTCTTCCTGGACGACAGCATTCCTAATGGAGTCAAGTATCTTATGTGAGTCTGAAACCTGTTACCCTGAAATTGTATGTTGACGTCTTTCCTTAAATGGGGAGATGCTTTCCCCCAATAATAAAAAGGAGTTCTCAATTAGAAACTAAGCAAAAAGGTCGAAAATGTCTGTCTGTAGCTGTGGACCGTTCTTATTATAACTAAGAGTTGCCCTCCATTGACCTGTCACTGTGGGCAGGTAATCTGCTGAGTACTTCTCATTTAGAGATTTCATTTATTCCCCCAACACCCCTACAAAGTAGGAACTATTTTGATCATCCCCATTTTACTGAAATTGAGGCTCAGAGAGGGCAAGACAGTGAGGATAGTCACATTGCTGGTAAGTGAGAGGACCCAGAATCTGACCTAGGCCGTGCCACTCTGGTCTACACCCCCAGCTATTTGTGTCACCCTGTCTGGAAGGACTCGTATGGTGCCAAAGCTACAATTTCTCCTGCTCACTAAGGCTCTGTGTTGTTCCTCGTACTACTTTACCTATGCATAAATTTTATTTCTAGAATATGCAGCTTCCACAGAACACAAAGAAAGATGCCTCACATCTGTACAGACATTATAGGGTTTGTGTAGAATTGGAATTACCAGATATTTCTGTGTCATCTCATTTGGTCCCTCACCCGACTCTGTGTAGTACACGGGGATTAATACTCTCCCCTGACTGGGGAGAGAGCAGAGAAACAGGCGGGGACTTGCTTAGGGTCAGAGCTCAGTTCTTTTGCCTTCTGTTCCCATGCTCTTCACACTACACTTTGAGAATCATGACAATGTGCTTTTTAAAACTGATCCAGAAATAGGCTTCTTGCTTTAATTGAAAAGCCATCATCAGACCCAATCTACATCGGATTATTTGGAAGCACTGGAGCTGGGAAGAGCTCCCTCATCAATGCCATCACCCAGCAGGCCATGTTTCTACCAGTGTCTGGAGAAAGTGTCTGCACTTCATGCCTGGTGCAAGTGCGCTCAGGCTGCTGTGAGCAGTATGAGGCCAAAATCCACCTTCTCTCTGACCAGGCAAGTGTTTCCTCCTTCACTTCCTCTTTTCCTTCATTCCTTCCTTTTTCCTTCTTTGTTTTCTTTTCTCTTTCTTTCCTTCTCTCCTTTCTTTCTCCCCTCCCTTCTTCCCTCCCTCCCTCTCTTCTTTCCTTCCTTCTTTCCTCTTCTCTCCCTGTTTCCCTCCTTCCCTTCTTCTTTCTCTTCCTTTCTTCCTTAATTTCTTTTCTTCTCACTATCTCTCAGAGACTAATATTACATTCTACGTAAGTATAGCTCCTGCAACATTGAATGAGAAGAACATACTGCAGAATGACAGAGTTCAACAGAGTGAGATGGGAGAATGGTGATTCTAGCCTAGGTCTCAACATAGCTCATAGGGAACTTTGGGCAAGCCGTTTCCTTCTTTGGGTCCCCATATTAGATGACCTTTTATTTCCTGCATATACAGCCCCGGGTCCTGGCCAAGGGCAATGGGTTTTCCTTTGGTGGCTGTTTTCTGTGTCTGTGTCATAAGGGGTATGGCCCTACTCTGCCTTGGCAGGAGTGGAAGGAAGAGCTGAAGAACTTGACTAGACTCCTGCACGGGACGGAGGAGCTGGGTGGAGAAGAGACGGATGCATGGGACCGGGATGAGGCAGTGGAGGAAGCCATCTGGAAGCTACAAATGGTTTACGGAAATGGCGCAGAATGTAAGAGCTATGAGCAGCTACTAAAGGTGAAGCCCAAAGGGAAGATTCCCAACTCCAGAATCATCTCCCTCAAGGCAGAAGAGGTAGCGTGGAGATTGTTCTTTTAAGTTCTTCAGTAGTCTCAAGTATCTCAGTGGAAGTAGACATGACCCAAGTTACCCTTCATTATTTATGGCTGCCACATGGAATCTTCTAATGCAGGGGTCCTCAAACTTTTTAAACAGGGGGCCAGTTCACTGTCCCTCAGACCATTGGAGGGCTGGACTGTGGGCCCCAGGACGAGTTGGCTGCTAAGAAGGACAGGCAGCGGCAGCAAAAACACCCGGCGGGCCGGATAAATGTCCTAGGCAGGCTGCATGTGACCTGCGGGCAGTAGTTTGGGGACACCTGTTCTAATGTCTGAATGGAGGAGCTGAGTGCAAAGACTATTTATAGTTATTGGAGGATTAACTAAGGATGCTTTGGGCTACAAATGATTTTTAAAAAGACTTACAACAAGTTAAACAAATAGTGGTTTATTCATTGTTTTATGTAGGAAATTTGGAAGCAGTAGGGGTCTTAGGTCGGTTTGGTGGCTCCCTCAGCCTTCCGTCGCCCTCACAGGAGTCTGTGCTCCCTCCTCAGGCAGGAGAGCTGTCCGACAAGCTGGACCCCTACATCCGGACTCGGAGGAGAGGTTGGGATGGAGAGTCAGCCGAAGCCCGAATCTGGCCCTTGATCAAACACGTGGAAGTGACTCTTCCCAAATCTGAGCTAATCCCAGAAGGGGTCACGCTGGTGGACATCCCAGGCACAGGTGACTTCAACAGCAAGAGGGACGAGATGTGGAAAAAGGTGGGTGTCTTTCCTAGGGCTTCATTCTCTCTTTCCTCAACTCCTCCACCCTTTCCAAAGTGACAAGGCCTGCTCTGTCTTTAGCTTCAGGGGGTTTATGAGTTGATTAGAATTAAATTCTTCTATTTTCTATGTTCTAAGCCATAGGGCAACAAATATCAGGATGCAGGTGGCCAGAGAAATTGGAGAGAAAGAATCACAGGGTCAGCTTTGTAGCTGGAGCGAGAGCGGGTGATATTTGGGAAGGGCGGGCAATAGAGGGACCTGGGAGAGGGCAGAGTAAACAAGGACAGAGTGGGGTGTGTTGTGGCTGGAGACAGATAGTAGGTGATGGCCAGGGGACCTCTGGAGTACAGGGTGGGAACACAGCACAGAGCTGGCAGGAGCTGGGAGGCAGTATTACAGGATGCAGGGGGTCCAGCTGCCTGTCACTGTCAGCCAATATGCAGAGACAGAGATAGATCCACCAAACTTTATTTGTCAGAAGCTGGGCGATTCTGGAGAACAGTGAGAGTAGCCTCGCCAAGGCTATTCTCTTTTTTTCATCTCGAAAATCACACTTTTATATGTAAAAGTTCAAAGCAACGAGCAGATTGACCCTTATTTTAAATAATAATCAGCATAACCCAGTGATGGATTACAACATTCCATTCTAAAAATTAATCTCCTAAATCAATCCACCTAAACTACTCAAGATAGGCACCTTTAAGGTTGGAGGTAAATTTACAAAACAGTGAGAATGGGAGACAGGGTGAAGGTCACTTAGGACCTGAAGCAGACCTGACAGCAGACCAGCTGTGTCATGTCGGCCCCAGCCTGAATGACTCCTTATTTTCACCACACATGCTGTCAACAGGGCCAATATCAGAGAGTCATGAATAGCACAGCTGCTGCGGAAGAATTCTGTTCTTCAAATTCTGCAGATTTGTGCTAAGTGAGCGATCGTGGGCCTGGGGGAGCTTGGTGACCATAGTTTCCAATCAAGGTCTAAGGCAGAATGATGCAGATAATCTAGCCTCCGCCCTGATTGTATGGATGACAAAGTGAATGCTCAGGGAGGGAGAGTAACTTGCCCAAGGCCACGCAGCAGAATGTGAGCATGAGTGCAGGCTTCTAACTTCCCAGCTGGGGCTCTATCTACCACCCCTGCCCCCAGGACAGCCCCTGAGTACTTCAATCCCAGTGTCCTGCCTCTTGGTTAGTGGCTCAAATCCACCCACATGAGCCTTAGTTTCCGCAAAGTCTTAGCTTGTGAGTGGAATCACCAACCCTGGCTGGGTCCAGCCCTAAGCCAAGGGAGCAATAGTGGCCTGAGGAGGTGGCCGGGCCTCTGTGGATGGAGCTGTGGCTGTGGGCAGCTCAGATACATTGGGCAGCTTATCACAGCCAGCAGATCTGGCTCAAAACACACTCTGAGGAGGGCAGGCTGGGAAGCGATGGCTCCACTGTGCTGGACTTGGCCTCGGCTCCCCTGCGTTCTTGTGGTCTATGATCTCTCCCAAGAACACTCCTGACTCCCCTCTTTGTGGGGAGAACAGAGCACAGCAGCCCTTTCTGTGTCCCCCAGGCTGCCAGCTTTGCCTTTCCCAAAAGCTGCTGTGAATTCCTTGGTCTGCCGCTTGAAGTCCTGTGACCTCAGGTGTGTCACCTAACCCCTTCCAGCCCAGTCTCCTCATGGAGGAGAATGGAAGTAGGGATCACGGGGTGTCATCCACCCCCTCCTACGTCCAGTCTTTCTGATTTTGCAGAAATGCTTTTTTGGGTGGCTCTTATTTTATCAAATCCTGGCAGTTAGGAACTTTGTGTGGGGTCTGAAGTTTAATCACTGCAACCTTTATGTTAGCCATCCTTTATTATGTTAATAAACATTTATTAAGCACCAGTAGTTTCACCAGGACCATGGGGAATACAAAGGTGAAGAGGCCCTGCCCTGGATCCTTAGGGCCTCCCACAGCCTGATCAGCTAGTTCCCTGCCGCTGCAGAGCCCGAAGCTTCTCTAAATTGCTTATAACTGGGGAAGGGAGAGGGCAGCAGTGGCTGCTGTGGTCTCTTTAGGCCTGTTTACTTCCCTGTAAAGCAAATAGTTTGTCTAACTTGAGAAACGGAAGCTTTTTTTGGGCCAGGCTGGGGTTTGAACCCACCATCTCCGGTATTCAGGGTCGGCGCCTTACTCCTTGAGCCACAGGTACCTCCCAGAAATGGAAGCTTTTTCAGTAATACTCAAAGGAGACAAAAGGTTCATGGACAGGGGTGGGGGGCACTGAGCAGATGGTGGCTGTGTATCCTCCACTCCCAATTCAACCAGAGCAGTTCATTTTTAAAAATCAAATTGATACGATAGAATTCCTCCTACTGAGAGGTTATGGACCTGAAGATGAAAGATTATTCTGAGGTACGAGACTAAAGGAAAAGGGAGGCCCGGTGTATGTATGTGGGCAGTGTGGCTTTATTCCCCCTGGATGCAGGTGGGGTGAATCAGGAAAGGAGTTCCACCCGTGGGTTATGACTGATGGGGATTTAAAGGATCAGGAGAGCAGCAATTGTGATATTCCCTTCCCTGGGAGGGACGTGAGTCTGACTCTTCCTGGGCGGTCATGAACCTGACCCTGCTTGGGCCAGTCAATCCCACCTGGGCGGGGCAGGTCTATTTGGGCAGGTATGCCTGATTCTGTCACCTCTGATTTCATATGAAAAAGGTTCCAAGCTGCAATGCCACAGCACTCTACCAAGGGCGATAAAGTGAGACTCTGTCTCCAAAAAAAAAAAGAAAAAGAAAAAGTTTTCCACTGCTAAAACTGACTTGAAACCCACTGCTCTAGATCAAGCTCTTGATGTTTGGAGTTTCTCAACCTCTTGATATTTGGGGCTAGAGGATTCTTTGTTTGGGGGGCCGTCCTGGGCATTGCGAGATGTTTACAGCAACCTTAGCCTTTGCCCACTCGTACCCTGCAAGTTGTAATAATTAAAAATGTCTCCAGACATTACCAAATACAGATGCTCCTGGATTTATAGTGAAGTAGCATCCTGACGAGCCCACTAAACCAGAAATCATTAAGTTGAACCATCTTAGGATGGGCTTATGTCCAGTCGAAAAGAAAACTTCTAAGTTAAACCATCATAAGGCAGGGACCTCTGTATCCTTAAGGCATGAAATCTCTGCTGGTTAAAAACCACTGGCATAAAGCAAAATAGTGATTTAATTATCAGGCCACAAGCTTGTCATGTCTTTACATGCAAAGCAATGTTCTGAGGAGGCACAAATGATCTTAGGCCTGGAGTTGGACCAGTTTTTCATTTGTGCAGAGATGAGATAAGCTAAACACCACAGTAAGAGAAATGTCATAACGCGACCTGTGGTCACAGGTCACAGGAAATTTGCATATTTAATAAATCAGTATTCATGCAGATAATAAGTTGTAATTTCATGGTCATTGGCTTTTGCACCTTGCCTCTAACAGTTTCTGGCTCCATGCAGAGGTGGTCAGACAGCAGAATGATGCCCCAAGGTGCCAGGTTTGGTGTAGATGCACCCCCCAAACTAGTTCTGGAAAAACAATCATTTTGCTCAGACAACAACTGAGGCAAAATAGAACAGTGATGGACCTGGGACTGGGGAACTGATTTTCTTGAATTCTATCTACAACTAAGGCCACAAGGTTCTGTGAAGTGTCTGGTGTGGGTCACGCACCGTGTTTGTGGTTATGTGAGTTTGAAGATGGAAAGTACAGACAGTGCTCCCTTCCCTGGGGGCAGAGAGCAGACCCTGTACAGCCGCTGTGTCTGAGAGGTGGTGCATAGGTAAGTCCCAGTGTTGTAGGACATGGAGGGGGGACAGCCAGCCCATCCTCAGATGAGGGTCCTCAGCAGAGTTTGAAGAAGAAAGGAACAGAGCAAAGGCTGAGAATTTACAGAGCACGGCACATCTGAGAAAGTGCGAGCAGCTCCATCCAGCTGGTGTACAGGGAACGTGATGGGGAGCTGTGAGAGTTGGGACTCGGGCAGTGTGATGGTACATTGAGGATTCATCCCCTGGCACTGAGACACTGTCCCTGTGCTGATGCATGCTGCGGTCCTGTTTTGCAGACCATTGACAAGTGCTCAGCGATCTGGGTGATCAGTGATGTCGAGCGAGTGTGTGTGGGGAAGGCCCATGAAGACCTTCTAAATGAGAGCATCAGAGCCTGCCAGCGGGGTTTCTGCAGGGATGTGGCCCTTGTGGTCACCAAGACTGACAAACTCCACTTGCCAGAATACCTAAGGTATCATTCTGGGCTCACAGGGGTGTGGACCCCAGTGGGGGCTTTCCTGCCTGGGTCCTGACTATGGTAACGACCAGAGTTTGACTTTGTGACATGGTGGGCATCTTGTGCTTTGGAAAGGGACTGCTGGGGATGAAAAGAAAAGGCTGGGGACGTCCTGGGAACTCAAGTCCCTTGGGTAGGTTGTCTTGTAGATCTGGACCACTGGCTCTCCTTGTAGGTGGCTGATTGGTGCCACTCATCCTCTTCACAGCTCTGCGGGCACTACTGACATAGATGTAACCTCCTGGTCTGTGCACTTGTGATGTCCCACTTGCCCACAGCAGATGTGGGGACTGTGATGACCCCACACCTGTCTGTAATGCCATCAGTCACAATACAGCTTTGGTGTGTCAGTCTCGGCTGCAGATTTATCTATCCCCAAGATTTTTAACTCATTTAGAGCAAGTCCTCCAAGTTTAGCCCTTTGGCCAATAGCAGAAGCATTCTTTCTGAGTCATGTCCTCACAGATATTAGTGAAAGGGAAGCATTTGAGGGCTTAGCAGATGTTCACAGATGTTGATCTCCATGTAGATCTCTGTTCCCCCATAACTAGGAAGACCTTAACTTGTCCAAAGTTAAACACTTTTGAGAGTGAAAAGGGCTGTTTGTTGTCCTTCGAGTGGGTATAACCTGGGCTGTGCTGGGGACACGGACGTTTGATCCCCTGCCACTTTAGTCTGACTGCTGTCTCTACAAAATCACTTGCTCTCGTGGTCCAGGTTGGAATTTGAGCTTGGTATTTTTTCACTGCTGTTTCTTCACGCTCTGCCCCTAGCACAGAACAATATCTCCCACTGTGCCTTTCCAGCATCAACCCTAAAACAAAACATAATGAAATCCAATTGAATAAGCATTTCTTGAACGCTGTTGTAGGGGCTGCAGATTCAGAGGCATGTTCCCTAGTCCCTGAGCTTGCCATTTACAAGAGAGTTAAAGGTTGTAGGTAAGGGACAGGCCAAGTGCTGTGGGAACCCAGGATGAGAGGGCTGCAGTTTTGACTGGGACAGGGAGTGAGGTCACAGAAAGTTTCATAGTTGACTAGACGCTGGCTTAACATTGAGAATTAAAGGTGCTTTTTACTGGAGGTGGATCAGAAGAGAGAGCCTTGAACCTAAAATTTTTTATGCAAAGACATTGAGAGGATGTGCTGCTTTCAGGGAAAGGGGAAAGACTGTCACAACACATAATAAAAGTGAAGTAAGTGGGAGGTGCCTGTGACTCAAAGGGGTAGGGTGCCGGCCCCATTTACCAGAGGTAGTGGGTTCAAACCCAGCCCTGGCCCAAAACTGCAATAAATAAAAGTTAAGTAATTGTTACATTTTTCTAATTTCATTTCAGGGAAAGAAAGGTGGGAAAAGTAAGTATGAACTAGTTATTTTAAAATATTATGTTTTATGATTGATATAACAGTTGACCCATGAACAACATGGAGGTTAGGCAGCCACCCCTCTGCTCAGTCCAAAATTATGTATAACTTTTGAGTCTCCCAAAACTTAACTGCTAATACTCCACTGTTGACTGGAAGCCTTACTAACAACATAAATAATTGATTAATATATATTTTGTAAATTGTATGTGCTATATACTATATTCCTGCAATAAAGTTGGCTAGAGAAAAGAAAATGTTATTAAGAAAATCACAAGGGGCTCGGTGCCTGTGGCTCAAACAGCTAAGGCGCCAGCCAAATACACCTGAGCTGGCAGGTTCGAATCCAGCCCTGACCTACCAAACATCAATGACGGCTGCCACCAAAAAATAGCCGGGCATTGTCATGGGTGCCTGTAGTCCCAACTACTTGGGAGGCTGAGGCAGGAGAATCGCTTGAGCCCAGGAGTTGGAGGTTGCTGTGAGCTGTGATGCCACAGCACTCTACTCAGGGGGATAGCTTGAGGCTCTGTCTCAAAATTTAAAAAAAAAAGGAAAAGAAAATCACAAGGAAGAGAAAATACATTCGCAGTGCTGGACTGTATTCATATAGTAGATTTACTTTGTTTCCAAGAGGAATCTGTCCGTCTGAAACAGCAGGCAGGCACAGCTGCCCACCTGAACCTACGGTACCACACAGTTCAGCTTTTTCTGGTAACGTCATGACTTTCCCGTGCTTCTCCAAAGAACGTCCATCATCACAAGTGGCACTTTGTCTGGGTCCCCTGGTGTTGTTCAAGGTTTACAGTATTGCACTAAACACAATGAAAACTGCTAGAGCTCACTTTTGACTGTGATACAGTTTACTGGAGAAATGAGCTCTTAACACAGAGATAATTAGCCTCCCTCTGTATTTTAGAGATACTCGCAGGACCTGAGTCCACCTGAATAGCAACAGGAAGTGGCTACAAAATTATTGCAGAAATCTGGAATACACTACAGTTAGTTTTACACAGTTATGATTTGACCGTATCTTTGCATTTGTTTGCCTTTCTTTGGATGTCCAATGGTGTCTTGTAAGTGTGTGTAAGTTTTGATACATTTTAACTTTTCATGATAGAAGGGTGTATATTTTATGGTACACATGAAGTAGATGATAAACTAGTATCTACATACATTTTATGCATTCATGACTTACCTTTTTCTTAATTTTTTTGATATTTCTAGGCTACAAGGTTTGTGTACAGTTTTTTTTTTTTTTAAGAGACAGAGTCTCACTTTGCTGCCCTCAGCAGAGGGCTGTAACACCACAGCTCACAGCAACCTCCAACTCCTCAGCTTAGGCGATTACCTTGCCTCAGCCTCCCGAGTAGCTGGAACTACAGGCGCTTACCACAAGGCCTGGCTTTTTTTTTGTTGCAGTTTGGCCGGGGCCAGGTTTGAACCTGCCACCCTCAATATAGGGGGCCAGTGCTCTACTCACTGAGCCACAGGTGCCACCCTGTGTACAGGATTTTTCAAATCGTCACAAATCTCTAAAAATTGTTCCCATATATTTATTTTAAAAAACTCATGTCAAAGTGGCCCCATGCAGTTCAAATCCACGTTGTTCAAATGTCAACCGAGTGTAATCCTAGTACAGTACGTGCGTGTTTGACTGTTGGAGCTAATGAAGATCTGCCAAATTCACGTCTTACCATTTCATCAGTGTTGATAACCCTGAACTCTTTGCGTTCTTTTCTTTCTTTCACAACTTAGCAAGCTATTCAAAGTCAGCGGGAGGCTGTTTTAGAAAGAAATGAAATGATAAAACTACAAAGGAATAGAAGTCTCAAGGAAAAACTGAAGGTGAGTCACCCTATTTCCCTATGCATTTTCCCATGGCTGGCTTCCCGGCCCCTAGTCTCTGAGAAACGAATGTGTAGCTGATCTTTTGGGGCAGCAAGGGCGAAAGCTTTGGAATAGACAACTTGGATTTTAAACCTTCCCCTAGCCTCCCACAGCAGACATCTAGAATTTTCCAAGTCTCTAGGAGAGAATGTCCATTAGCTTTGGAATTATGAGTTTTCAGAGGTAGTGTGGAAAATCAAGATTGCATTTATTAATAATAGGCATGCTGAGAATCAGTATAGAGGCTGGTGCTGGTGGCCTTGCAGGTGGGGGAGCAGCCCAGGCTCTGACCCTCGCTGGCACAGTGTGGGGATCAGAGGGTCCTGTGTGAGCACAGCCCATGTGGACAGTGATCTATGGAAGTTCAGCAAATAAGGCCATAGTGGCGAGGTTGCTGTAGGCAAACACAGAAAGATGGAGAGAGGCCGGGAGCCCTTCCCTTCAACTAAACCTTTCAGATTTCAATGTCACACGTGGGCCCTCTTGTAACTACTCCCCTGTGTGAACAAATTGGTTATTTTCTGGCTCGTTTGGCTTATTTTACTATGAAAAGAACTGATTGCTATGCATAAAAGAGGGTTTGCCTGATTGAAATAATTTTTATTTGAACTGTCAAAACAATCGGGAGCCTTGAAGCTCAACTTATAAATCTTATTTTATTTGCAAATTTAATCATTGTTATGCCCTGACTCTTTTTTCTCAGATTAATGTCCAGTCACCATATAGAGTTAGTAGATTTAACTCCTTTATCAAATGACACCATTTTAAACCTTAAATTTCTGTAAACATTTTAAACTAAAATCGTGAACTTTAAACGCCTGCAAAAGTAGATGCCACCTACCCAGATCATTGTGTTTGCAAAGCATTTCTTAAACTCAGTATAAAATAACTTATAAAATGGGTTTGATTAATTTCATTCACATCTGTATATTTATTTATTTTGAGACAGAGTCTCACTATGTCTCCCTGGGTAGAGTGCCATGGCGTCATAGCTCACAGCAACCTCAAACTCTTGGGCTTAAGCGATTCTCTTGCCTCACCCTTCCAAGTAGCTGGGACTACAGGCACCGGCCACAATGCCCAGCTATTTCTTTGTTGCAGTTGTCATTGTTGTTTAGCTGGCCCAGGCCGGGTTCAAACCTGCCAGCCTGGGTATATGTGGTCAGTGCCCTACCCACTGAGTTATGGGCACCGCCCTTTATATTTATTTTTACACCTTCTCAGGCTGCACGTTCCCCTACCCTTGTTGGGAAGCAGAATTTTTGTGTTTGGAAAAAAATCTAAGATATCATCAATTTTAAGCAATTCTAAGATGCATCTCAATGTCAGAAATATTAAACAATGGGAAAAATGCACATCTTAGTATTAATAAACCATAGTACCATGTCAGCTGAAATTACTTGATTGAAGAGATTACAGTATGGCTATGAGTTTGGGTTGTCACTTTGGGATTCCGGACTGAGACCCAGGCTCTCAGTCCTACCGTGGTGCGGTGATTTGGGTCCCCCGTCCATTAGTAACATGCTGTCCAGGTCTGTGGTTCCCTGGAGCCTCCCTTAAATTTTGCCCTTACCCTGTTTTTACTATAAACTGTTGCACAGATTTTTGTTATAACCTAATTGACAAAGTTTTACTGCCTGACTTGACCTGATGGGATTTTGTGTCGCTCCCAAAATATGAACACACAGAACTCTTTTAGGGTTTGCACAGATGGAATTTGAAGTCTAGATTTTGACATTCCCAGCATGTCGTTGGAGCTGGGTGCTACCTTTGCTTTAAAATACCTTACTTTATTTATTTAACTTTAGGACCATAATGAGCTTGTGGCTTTTCCCAGAATTCTTGTGTTCCTTTTGATCCTCAGCATGTCACATCATGGTCAGGGGGAGCCCTTTAAGCTGATTTTTTTCATCATTACCCACCCAGACATTTTAAAAAACATTCTGTCTAGCAACAGAAACATACTCAAGCCCACTCTATTTTCCCTGCTTCGAGACATGGACCAACTACTTTCCAAGGATCTTGGGTTTCCTTTAACAGAGAATAACATTAAGAATAAAAGTCGAGGCATTAGGGGAACGTGTCAAATTATTTTCTACAAGTAAAGGCAGCGGCAAGGTGATATTTAATGACAAAGCTAGAAAAGGTAGATTTAAAATAATAGGGTCAGAATTTAGATTACTGATTTCAATCTAACTCCAACCTTATTTTCCAATTCTGCTTCCTTATGGAATCCCTTCTATTTTTAGCTTCCAGGTTTTCTCTTTTCTCAGATACGATATCTTCTTACACACTTTAATGCATTATGGGATATACATTGGGTAACAAGCCATGTGTTTGAATCAGAACACCGTCTAACCTCTCTGTAGCGTAATCTGATGAGTATCTATGAACAGCTTGGATCCCACCCTCCAGCTATAAATGTCTCTGCTTCTGTTTTACAATAACGTGGAACCTGCATACTGCGGTCACTTTGTTGACACTATAAAAATATTCCTTTTTTACTGTAATAACAAGAATAAATGTTAACTAACCTTTAATATTTCTTTTAAAAGTTATACCAAATTGAGGGCAAGATTTTAAGTAGTGGAAACACCTAGACCCAGCTAGGCATACTCCTTTCTTGAAATAGTTTTAGAACTGTACTTAAATTTAATTCCACATTAGTTTCACTTTCCAGTAGAAAATTGTTTCAGGCCGGGCGCAGTGGCTCACGCCTGTAATCTCAGCACTCTGGGAGGCCGAGGCCAGTGGATCACCTGAGCTCAGGAGTTCAAGACCAGCCTGCGTTGGTGGCAGGCGCCAGTAGTCTAAAACTAGCCATACGTTGTGGCAGGCGCCAGTAGTCGCATCTACTTGGGAGGCTGAGGCAAGATGATCACTTGAGCCCCAAAATTTGAGGTTGCTGTGAGCAATGACAACATGGCACTCTACCAAGGGCAACAAAGTGAGACTGTCTCAAAACAAAAAAAAGAAAGAAAGAAAATTGTTTCAACTTTCCCTGAACTTTTTCCTAGGCTCAAAATTCTATCAAAAACAAAAGAAAGAATAAGTAGTTTCAGCAGACCTTTACACTTGAGCCCTGACTCTATAGCATGGGGGCTTTGGGAAGCATATACAGGTGTCTCTATGCCTGCCTTGCTTCCCTGTCCTTACGTCTTGAGAGAGACGTGGCTTCTCACCAGTTCAGAGCCTCTACTCAATCAGCTCTTTTATATCTTTGTATTAGAAAGGGATTGACAACTCTACTGTTTTCTACCTCCTCAAAATACCCGTGTGTACACACACACAGTCTAGATGTGCATGTTCTTCTCCTTCAAGTGAGAAGAATAAAAGATTCTAGAACAATATTCGTGTATAATTCTAGTAAACTTCTCAGTGATGATGTTTTTCTAATTAAAAAAAAAACTTTCTTACATAATTCTTGACATAGAGAGCTCTACTTAAATTTGCTTGAAAATTACTTTGCATGAAAATGTCTATGATCACTCACTAACCACCCAGCTAAAAACTTTCACTTTTATAGAACCTTTGCTCAATGTTGTGTTGTGTTGTGCTGGTAAAAGTTTAACAACCAGCTCATTGTTCAAACAAACAGACTTGCATCAGAGTAGCATCTGCCAATTCCTGTGGTGTAAATACTCCCACGTTGCTAATCTCAAGCTAGCATTGTGATGACCCTGAAGTGCACAGTCGGCTCTCAGAAGCTATTATGAGCTGCTCCCACTCACCACTGCCTTTTCTAGAGATTCACTTCTTTTTCCCAGAAGGATCCTGGTGCCTTTCCCCCTCTGAACATTTAAATATACTTCAGAACTATTTTCTCTATATATTTTCTTCTAAAATTGGTATTTTTAACTCCCAAGAGCAGGGGTCCTCAAACTTTTTAAATAGGGGGCCAGTTCACTGTCCCTCAGACCGTTGGAGGGCCGGACTGCAGGCCCCGGGACGAGTCAGCTGCTAAGCAGGACAGGCAGCGGCAGCAAAAACACCCGGCTGGCCAGATAAATGTCCTAGGGGGGCCACATGTGGCCCGGGGGCTGCATGTGGCCAATAGGCCATTATTTGAGGACGCCTGCCCAAGAGGATAGTTTCTATGCAGCAATTTCCACACAACTTCTGGCCATGGGTAGATATTTAGAATAGCGTCTGTTCTTTGAGGGGTTCTTGGAGAACTCAAAGTGAATGAGCTGGAATTTGCTGCAGGCTCTTGGGAGGCCTGTGTCCTGTTTGCTTTGCCACAGTTGGGTTATTTCGTCTTCTCTGTGACCCTCTCACTTCAGAGAAAGCTGCCAGCTGACTTCAAGCTCCTGGAAACCTCAGATCTTGTGTACACAGTCAGCGCCCAGGAGTACTGGAGACAGGCTCTCCTCACTGAGGAGGAAACTGGTAATTTATGTTTTTTTATCTTAATCACTAAAATTCTCAAGATTAAGCTTGGCACTTTGAATTTCCTGCTCTAGATCTTTCTGTGCCCATGTGAAAAAATGTTCAGGCTTGCCAGCTTCTGTATCTATTGCAAATATATATTTTTCTTGTGGTGCCTGAGACCACAGTTCCTCTCGCCTCCAAATCTTACCAGGGGTTGGTAAAGGTTGTCATTTCCCTAATGTTCAGCTGGAGCGTGCCCCCGACACCTCTTCAGCTGTGGGTACCAGAGTCATTTTCTGAGTGTCTGATGTGTGATTTGTCTGTGAGGTTGAGAAAGTAGAAGGCATGCCCTCTTTCTTACAGAACTTGAAATCTAGATGAGCTTTTACTAACCAAAGTGCAAAAATTAAAGGGAAAATAAGGTTGACTGTAAGCGCAACAGAAGGCCAGGGAATCTAGAGCTCTGTGTGGATAGAACATTCGGTGCAAACCAGGCGAACAGTTGGGCTTGGGGCTAGGTTTTCATCTGGGTCCAATGTGGCTTACAGCCCACACACATGTACTAGATGGGAACAGAGGTTATGTGATGTGTTCCCAGAAGTGGGGACTGCTTGAGCAAGGGTATTAAATTAAAATTAGCATGGTATGTGGAAGGAATAATATAGGAAAATTGCCCTGTACGAGAATACTGGGAAAATTATAGTGAGGTGACATCTATTAGCTTCTGACTGCGAAAGGCAAGTTTCTGATCACCTGTTAGAGGTTCTTGTTCCTTTCTACAGTGAGAATGGACTATTCTGAGGTTGAAGGTTAGTTGACATATAAAAACTTAGGGGAGCCAAAGAGCTAAGACTCTAGAAGTGTGAGCCCCTTTGGTTCCACTTTGCAGGCAGGTCCCAATTCAAAATGCCCATTTTGTTCAGAGCCTGAACTTTTCTATGTGGTTTGTTTGTGTAGTTAAGTTAAATTAATATTCAGCATTGCTGGCTCTACCGTTGATTGCTGTTGATCCTACACACGGGAAAAGTGTCTGTGGGAAAGGTGGGTTTGGTGGGCAGCCAGCCCACGTGGGCCCTCAGCACCAGCTCCTTCCTGTCACCACCCTGGTCTTTAAACTTCCAGGAGTTCTATTGACTACAGACTTCTGGCTTGTTGTTTGTGCTGTCTGTGAATTCCAGAAATCCCCAAGTTAAGAGAGTACATCAGGAAAAGCATCTTGGATAAGAAGAGGAGGATGGTGGCCCAGTACGTGACAGAAGCCTTCGGCCTGTTGCTACTCACAGACAGCTTCAACTCCATGCAGAGCCTGCCGGTATGCGACACAGCGGCCCTAGGGTTTCCCCCCTGCCTGGGCAGAGCGTGGCCTCGTCCCAAGTTAGACAAGTAACTCATGTTTTTCCTTTTCATATCAAAGGAGGATACGAAACATGCAGTGTCTGAGAGGCCAAAAGGATAATTAGAGGGTTAAGGTCCTAACATGTGAGTAAGAGAGGAGGGGGCAATATTTCACCTGAGACAGATGGTGTGAAAGTGTAGAAATAGTAGCTGTTTCCCGTCTCTCCTGAGACTTGAACAAGATGATGTGTTTTAACGATGGCAGGAGTGATCTGCCTCTCAGCGGGATGCAGACCCATCTTGGCCCGGGAGAGGCGTGTTTATGTGCTTAATCCAAAGATGTTTCCTCTGATCCTCGTACTCTGGCACTGTCAGAATCTCAGACTCAGAGCACCATAGTCAAATAATGTGAGAGGAAGCTAAGTAGGAGGGAATCCAGCTGACTTTGATGCCAATCTGCTGTCCAGACTGCGGGCCCTGCCAATGACCAGTTACAAATAACTTTTATCACAGTGATGGACAAACTCATCTCTTTGAATGATTTTTCTTTCCCCTAAAATAAGAGGGATAAGCTGCTAAGTTGGAGGCTTGGGAGAGTCTTGGAGGAAAACCTGGTGCTGTCACTAGTTACCAGCTGCGTTGTTTCCTCAGAAGAACCCAAATATACAAATGTCTGCTCAATGGGTTGACCATGTATAAAAATAGAACTCTGACCCACAACCTGCAGCAGCCTGGCCAGGCACCAACTCCTTATCAACAGTAAACAGTCCGGGCAGCCAGTCCTGGATCTTTAACTGAGTCAGCCTGTCGTAAGTCAGACTGTGGTCTCTAGTCACGATGTGGGAAACTAAACAAGAACTTCTATAACAATCAGCCCCGGATGGCCAGGCCTCAATCCATAACTTCCCTTATCTTTGTCCTTGCTTGGAGTTTACCACCAACCCCAGAAAGCCAGATGTGTACCCCTCACTAACCACACAGCCTTCTAGTTAGCCCATCTGCAGCTTCTCCAGGCCAACACCTGTGGTCAGGGTGCACCTGAAGCCTTCCCTTTGGTCCACTGTAAAATTTTCCCACCTCTCTGCCTTCTGTTGAGTTTCTGCCAAAGTCAAGGTGAAGGTGGCCAACTCCTTTGCTACAGCAAGCTCTGAGTAAATAGCCTTTGCTTTTCTCGTTTGGGTGGTCTTTGCTTATTTCCACACTGCCTGTACCCGTCAGCTTGGCACAGTCAAGTTGTCTGAGTTCTTTGTTATGTTGGAACAGGGCACTAGTTGGGCTCTGTGAGAGGCCAAGGAGCTGGTCTAGAGAACGGGGCAGGCAGAGCTGGGCACTCCAGACCTGCCTTCCATGTGAAAGCGAGCAGTGCCAAGTGATGGGTCTCTGGTTTGTTAAACCAAACACCAGCCTTTGACAATTCTGTATAAAAGGTGCACGTGGAGCCAACGTCACTGACATTTTTTTTTTATCACGTTTTTTATGCTTTGTTTTGGTCTAGTTGTACGAGACAAAAACAAAACAAACTCCTGGAATCTGAGATTTTTTCTAATTTGGTTTATGTCCCCTGAAATAGTTGGGCAAGACTTTGACCTTCCAACATCCTGAAAAAGTTCTTCAGGGTGAAATTTGTCTCTCTGCCCAGCACAAGATTGCTTTTGGAAGTATCAGTGGAAAATGAATCAGATGTGGTGCTGTGTGTGGTTGGAGTATTTGACAAATATAAGGACAAGGCATTCTGCCATTGAGCCTGGAAACGCCCTTTTTGCATGGTCTTCTTTGCTAAAAAGGAAGTGTAAGCCCTCAGAGGGGCTCGGTCCCACCCTGGCAGCTGGATTCAGGCTATGGAAGACCCAGAGGAGGAGAGAGGGCTGACTGGCATTTCTGCGATAGCCATCTAGGGAGTTGCCGGCAGCTTTCCTCAAAATTCTTTGGCCTCGATATTGGTCTTAGTCTTAGTTCTTTGAATGGAAAGTTGGAAGGCAAGAGGTTTGTCAGTTTCCTTGAATTCTGAAAAATCAAACCTGAATAGGTTCATGATCGATCATGTTTTTTTAGATTATGACTCAAACCAAAAACTTAAAGAGTTTGGGTAGTTAGTGACTTTAAATGAACACTCATGATTTTGAAGAATCATTAAGTTGATGGTGACATCTCAGTGGATCCCGCATTTCAGTCCAGGCTTTCTCTCTCTTATTGTTCTTTTATTCCTAGCTATTTCTGTTCTTATCATTCTTTTGTATCGTTCTTCTTTCTTATCATCTTATTCAGTAGAGATTTACTGAGGTCGAGACATTGTGAGAATCCTGCCTGGAGATTTATTTATCTTATCATCTTTCTTGTTTCATTTTGATCACCAGAGATACCACAAATTCAAGAGAATCTAAAGGGCACTTTGGGAAAAAAATATGGTTTATAAGAGTTTTTTATTTATTTTATTTATTTCTTATTTGCAGTTTTTGGCCAGGGCTGAGTTTGAACCCCTTACCCCTGGCCTATGGGGCTGGCGTCCTACCCCTTTGAGCCACAGGCACCACCCTTTTTATAAGAATTTTTAATGGTGGGCTTGGCACCTGTAGCTAAGCGGCTGGGGCACCAGCCATATTCACTGGAGCTGGATCCAGCCCGGACCAGCTAAACAACAATGACAACTACAACCAAAAAGTAGCTGGGTGTTGTGGTGGGCACTTGTAGTCCCAGTTACATGAGAGGCTGAGGCAAGAAAATCTCTTAGGCCCAAGAGTTGGAGGTTGCTGTGAGCTGTGATGCCAGCTCACATAGTAACATAGTGAGACTCTGTCTCAAAAAAAATTTTTTTTAATGGTGAAAACTAGGACAATTGGAAATGGTGTCCATAAACTCCAAAATTCATCAACTGTATGATTGACAGACTTTTATTTGAGGTTGTTTTCAAGACCCTTCCACCCCATTCACTAACTTTAAAGATGATGCCATTGAGAACCAGGGAAGTTGAAAGTCACTTATAGAAGGTCACTCATCAGTTGGAGAATGATTTCTGCCTATTTGGAAAAAAAACTTAAAAGTCTACAATATCTAATAGCAGCTTTTCCAGGCCAGGTGTTCAATTCTCGAACACTCATAGAGTTTTCTCTCTGTGCCATACCCTGGAATAAGTGAACATGAACAACCATCTGTCCCTTCAGTTGGTTGCTAGTCCAGGGAAGGGGATGCGTGGCACGAGAGAGACACCGTGCGATAGGAGGAATGCTGTAACACAGGCGTGGACAGAATGCGCCTCTGCTTGGGAGCCGGGGAGCCAGGGAAAAACTTCTCCTGGGAAGTGACTTTCAAGCCTTTATTTTTCATTAAACAGAGTCTCCTAGCTCCCAGCAACCTGAAACTCCTAGGCTCAAGGGATCCTCTTGCCTCAGCCTTCTGAGTTGCTGGGACTACAGGCACCCACCAGAACACTCAGTCAATTTTTCTATTTTTGTAGAGATGGGGTTTCATTCTTGCTCAGGCTGGTCTCCAACTCCTGAGTTCAGGCGATCGACCTGCCTTGGCCTCCCGGAGTGCTGGGATTACTGGTGTGAGCCACTACACCTGGCTGACTTTTGAGCTTTGTCTCAAAGGACTTGAGGTTAGAACAGCATGTGTGAAGGCATGGAGGTCTCAAAGGGAATGGTGTGTTTCAGGAATGGTAGCGATTTCAGGTTAGCTATTTGGGAGGATGTGCCAGGCACACAGAGAGTGGTTCTGGAGAGGTGGGTCTAGTCCCAGTTATGAAGGCCCTTAAGTACCAAGCCAGGGAGTGTGGCTTTCCTCTGTGCAGGAACTGAGGGGTCTACCTCGTTCCCATGCTCGGACAAACACTAGGAGTGTCCAGTTTAGAACCTAGAGGTGAAGGTTCCTGGTGGTCACTTCCTTATATTAATTAAATATATATTTTCCTCTCTGATTAGACTGCATTTTTTGACAAAAAGACCACAGCTTTATTTTTGTGCCTTATGATCCCACTGTACACTGAGGGAGGCCTTATTCTGACAGTGAAGAGACGTGGACTCTGGGTGATCAACTCAATGGTGGGTTGGCGACAAGCTACAGGAAGACTTTAGGGCAGCAGGTGGCCTGATGCTCCTTTTGCCCCCTGTCTCTAGAGTGAACCCTTGTACATGAGCGGCCTGCGGAGGTTTGTGGAGGAGAAGGTGGAGGTGCTGAACGAGGCCATCGTGCAATGCTTTGCCCACATTGAGCGGCCTCTGCAAGAAGGGGTCCAGGCCGCCAGAACTTCCTACCGACGCATCCTTGGGGTGTGCTTGGTGGTGAGTGACCTTTCTGGGGAACATACAGGTGGCTAGTGACGTCTGTTCTTTCACAAAAAATTAGAGAAAAGTAAAATGAATTATTGTACATCCACACGATATTATATGGTTATCAAAATAATTTCAGGAACATGTTTATAAGGGTTTGGGGATATGCTTCTGTTGTAACATTAAGTGAAAAGAGCCGAGGAGAGAGAGTGAAGGAGAGAATTATGAGGGCTGCTTGGAGAGCATCCAGCCACGGTTAGTACTATTTTTCCATGAGGGCATGGCTGGATACTTTCTGGACAGACCTCATCTATTAATTATATCATGCTATGCAGCTGTTCGCTTAAAACATTCCCTTACGACACATAGGTGGTGCCAAACATAGACACATTTTTTTTTAGAAAGGAAAAAAACTATATTAAAATTATAATACTTGATATGCACCAATAACAAAAGAGAACCCCATGTCATGTTGAGCACCCCCTGTTAATTGCAGAAGTCACGTGTGACTTGTGTATTACACATTTCATACAATTTTTTTCTTTCTTAAAATGTGTGTACATTTTTGGGCACCTGTATCTCTGAGTAAAGATCACAGAGGCCTCTACTGAAATTTTAGTGAATGTATTTTTATCTTCTTTACTAATGATCACCATCCGGCTAAAATTCATTAATGTCTCTTATAGTTCTAGCTTTATTTTATTTTATTTTATTTTTTTGAGGCAGAGCTTCAAGCCATTGCCCTGGGTAGAGTGCTGTGGCATCACAGCTCACAGCAACCTCCAAGTCCTGGGCTTAAGCGATTCTCTTGCCTCAGCCTCCCAAGTAGCTGGGACTACAGGCACCCACCACAATACCCGGCTATTTTTTGGTTGTAGTTGTCATTGCTGTTTGGCAGGCCCAGGCTGGATTCGAACCCGCCAGCTCTGGTGTATGTGGCTGGTGCCTTAGCCACTTGAGCTACAGGCGTTGAGTCTAGTTCTAGTTTTATAATACTCTTTCTTCTGATCGGTGAATTTATTTCCCTGGGGGAAAATGTCACCAAGACATACAAATCAAATTATATCCCAATAACTATTTAATAAAAAAGAATGCAGAATTTAGACTGTCCTTAGAAAATCCATGGCGTATATTTACTGTAGGGTCATAGCACTGTTCCATTCATTCTTTCAATGATTGGTTAACAAATATTTATCAAACGCTAGTGAACTTGTTGCCAGATGTTGGGGGTGTAAAGATGGATGAGACGTTATGCCTCATCTCAACGAGCTAATGATCTGGGATAGGAACCTGACACAGGGGTAATCTGACAAAGGCAAAATTGTATGAGGAGGATTGTGATTAAAGTGAACTTTGGAAGCCCAGGGGCGCCCAGCCAACCTGGAGGCATGACCATTGTCCTTTCTCGTTTTGCTTAATAATATCTTTAAAGATGGTGTTGTCTCAACTCTTTCCTGTGGTTCTTGGCGACAGTCTTTGGCCACGGCAATGCAGTTCTGATCCTGTGACCTTCTAGTGAACGCTGCTAATTTATTGTTTGATTTGTCCAGAGGAGTAAAGGAAACCAAGGTTTTCACCAGACTCTGAAAGCTGTTTGCCTGAAACATGGCGTCTACGCCTCCAGGACCCTGGCAAGGATAGATCTGAATGAAGCCATCACTCAGCCCATCTATGACCACATCGATCCTGTTTTTGGAGGCATTTTTAGGTAAAGGTCCTTTCATTTTGTGCCTTCCTGAACAAATATCTGAAGAATGTTGGGCCAGACTCTCATCTTTAAGAATTTATACTTTGGATCTGGAAGTGCAAAGAGTAGCTTGTAACCTGAGGAGGAAAGTGTAGCCTTTGGCAAAACACAAAAGCCTTCTTGGTTTGGTTTACTGAAAAATTTCCCATGGTGACCCGGAGTACAGATTGAGATGGTGCTTTTAGACAAATATTATGATTCCCATTATTTTTCAAATATCTCATATGTGCGGGGGAGGATACATTTTCTATGGATCTGGGCCCAGACAGGGTATTTTGATTGGAGAAAGAGGCCCTGAGCAAACACACAACCTTCAGGAACACTCCCCGAGTGTGCAGAGGACCCTGGGTCTGGCGTGGGTTGGGGGTACGTGTGCCCCCTCGGTGCTCCTTCTTTCTCTGACTTCCAGTTCTTTCCTCCATCGACAGAGACAGAAATTCCTAGTCCCCAAGTGCAGCTGCCTGTCCCCAGTCTGCCTTCTCCTACCCTGCTGGCATCTCACCTGCTTGCGCACCTGCTGCTGCTTGAATTATTCTCATACCTTTGCTGTCTTACTCAGCTCTCACCTTTCTTTAAACACATCTTGCATCATGCCCTTCCAGTGACACCTACTCCACCCTGTTTACAAGTTGGTGGGACAAACTCCACAGTCTTTAGAACGGCATTCAACATTCCACACTCCTCCAACCTTTGCCTGTGCTGTGGCCCAGGAACATCCTTGTGCTGTAGCCAGCTGGGCGTGTAGCAGGGAGCAGCTGCAGTGTCCTGGGCACCATGCTGAGCTCTTGGCCTCCATTACCTCATCGAATGCTCCCACTGACCCTAGGAAGTGGTTTTGACGTCTGAACAAATTGAGATTCAAAAGAATCGTGCAAATTTCCCAATGTCACCCAGCTCATGAGTAAGAGCTAGCTTTTTTTTTTTTTTTTTTTTTTTTTGAGACGAGAGTCTCACTCTGTCACCCTGGGTAGAATGCCATGGCATCGTAGCTCACAGCAAACTCAAAGTCTTGAGTTTAAGCAATCCTCTTGCCTCAGCTTCCAAGTAGCTGGGACTGTAAGTGTGCACCATTATGCCTGGCTATTTTTTTCCCCTTCTATTTTTAGTAGGTACGGGGTCTTGCTCTTGCTCAGGCTAATAAGGACTAGGATTTAAAGCCTGTGCTTTCTCCTCAATCACCTGCCACTTCTTGCTGCTGGGATATTCTGAAACAGCTGGGTTTATTGTGTTGTCCCACAGGGAATAATTCCTCCTTTTTTCCACTTCCCCAAATCGTATTCATCTTTTAAGTTGTATTTCAAGTCTCACCCTTTCAAGTAGAAACTTCCTGTCGGTGGAAAGACTATGACTTTTGCAGTTCAAGCAGTTTTCAAAGCCTGGCTGTGTCCTTCACTAGCTGCGTGACCTTGGAGCTATCAGCCATCCTCTCTGAACTTCAATTTTCTCATCTGTACAATGAACGTCACCACACTAAATTCACAGCACAATGCTTTTCACCTCGCAGGAATTTGGTAACTGTGAGATGGTGTCCCATTCTCTTAAATGAATAAAAGGAACCGGGTTGGTTCCAGCCCCATAGCAGCCACCATTGTCTCCTCACCTATCTGTTGCTTTCTTCTGTAGAACTGGGAAGCCCTCCGGCTCAGCTCTCATGCCGCACATAGATGCTTTTAAGCAGTCCCTGCAGGAGAAAATGACAGAAATTGGGATAAGAAATGGCTGGAAATACGATGGTTATAAAAAGCATTTCCTGATCCAGGAGGTAAGTTCTTTATAGAGTGAAGAGGGCAGTGAGGCTTTCTTTCCTGGTGGGTTTTGGGTTGCCTGTCTCTTCCCACTTGTGCCCCCAGACTGTCCTGTGTCTTGAAACCTCATAGAAGGTGTTGTGAAATGTAGAACCTGGGCTCGGCGCCTATAGCTCAAGTGGCTAAGGCGCCAGCCTCGTACACCTAAGGTGGCGGGTTCGAATCCCCAGCCTGGACCCGCCAAACAACAATGATGGCTACAACCAAAAAGTAGCCGGGCGTTGTGGTGGGTGCCTGTGGTCCCAGCTACTAGGGAGATGGAGGCAAGAGACTCGCTTGAGCCCAGGAGTTGGAGGTTGCTGTGAGCTGTAATGCCACGGCACTCTACCCAGGGGGACAGCTTAAGGCTCTGTCTCAAAAAAAAAAAGAAATGTAGAACCTGATGGGACTGGGGGAGAAAAGTGGTCCTGAGATCACCACAGAGGTGGGGGACACTGAAGCAACCGATGGCGTGTGCTGAGATGGTAAAATCAACTCAGCTCTCAGGAAGAATCTTCAAGGAATCCTTTGCACCAACTTACAACGCTTTCACTAACCTCTCATCATTTTTGCCAATATTATGAAGCAGTATACAAAGCAGAGAAGCTTAAGGACGTTAGTCATTTGGGGGGAGGTCATTTTTTTGGTTTTGAGGCCTTAAGACTCCTGTCTGTGCCTCGTGCAGGGCCAGCCCAAGTCACATGGCAATCACATTGTACCTCCCCCTTCCCCTAAAGAGGGCCCATTCCAGGGCCTCACCTGTGCCCAAGTTCAAGTCAGTAAACATTTACTGAGTAGCCTGTAGGTGCTGGGCACTGTGGGGAGCACTTCGTGTGTAAAGGTGCTTAGGACAAAACTCATGCCCACGAGATGCTCCCAGCAGAGTTGTGGAGGTGACCTGTCAACAGCCAGCCCTGATACAAGGCAGAAGGGATGGGGGCTCCACCGGGACACTTGGCATGCTTTTGTTGAAGGAATGGTCACTAATGGCCTCTGTTAACGTGGCTTCTCAGATAAGCGCCATCCTGGGAGGCCTGGAGGGCCACATCCTCAGAAGGAAGAGGAGGATCTATGAGTCCCTCACCACCTCCGTTCAGAACGACCTGAAGGCCTGTTATGAAGGTGGGGGCGGAGGGGCGACATCCCCACTGGGTCTGTGGCCTCCTTTTCTGCTGCTCCCTCAAAATATTTGTCCTCCTGCATCCTAAATCCTTGCAACACCCTCAGCTGACCGATCGAAGGCACTGTGGCTGCAGGGGGTGGGGAGGTGATTACGGCCCCTTCTCACCTGTGTGTTTTCCAGTCTCCCCCCTCCCCCACTTCTCCTTTCCATGCTATGTGTCCAGCAAGTTAGCTTTAATATCCAGCTCTCAGTTTTATTTTCTCCAATTTTTTTTGGGGGGGGGACAGAGTCTCACTATGTCCCCCTTGGTAGAGTGCTATGGCATCACAGCTCACAGCAACCTCCAACTCTTGGGCTTAAGCGATGCTTTTGCCTCAGCCTCCCAGTAGCTGAGACTACAGGCACCCACCACAATGCCCAGTTAAGTTTTTGTTATTGTTGTCATTGTTGTTTAGCAGGCCCTGCGACTTCAAATCCACCAGCCCCGGTGCATGTGGCCAGCGCCCTAAGCACTGAGCTACGGGCACCAAGCCTTCTCCAATCAATTGTGGACTCACTTGCAGGCTCCTTCTTGTTCTGAAGACCCTTTTGTTTGGGGGGGGGCAGTGCATTGTTTTGTAAGCCTCTGCTTAATTCACCCATTAGGTTTTCTGAATGCTATTTAGGATCTAAATATGGAAAGTGTTAGTTTTCATAGAAGCATGTGTACACATGGATGTGCGTGTGTATGTGCACACACACACACACACACACCTATAAATATATTTTTATTTGCTTGCTTGCTTATTTTCCTTTCGGATTCCAAAGATTTCTAAGCAAGTCCTTGCTATGGGGTGACTGTGGCCATCATTTTTGCTAGAGGCAGCTCAGATCACTGGCAAAAAAGCCTGTGAAAGAATGAAGGACGCTATCCGAAGAGGGGTCGACCAGCAGGTGGCCAAGGGCATGTTCGAAAGGGCTCAAGAAAGGATGCGGCACCAGTTTCAGCAGCTCAAGGTATTCTATGGTCTCAGCTTCAACCCCAGTCCCAGGAGCCTCTGGGGGAGTAGAGGAGGCGGGCACAGAGGATGGGAGAAAGAGGATGGGGAACGATGCCTCTGCCCAGTGTGCCCAACCCAGTGTGCCCAACCAGTGCCCATGATGTGGGAGAGGGGCCGCTGGTGCTCAGAGTCCTGCCTTCTGCCCTCACTGCTGCCCTATGGCCCCAACTGCAGAACTGCAGCCCTTCCGTCCCTCTTGTGCCTTCCCCCTTTCCTAGCACTCAGGGCTTTATAGACATTGGCTGGTTGAACTCTCAGCAAATCCAGGACATAGGTACCATCACTGTTCCCATTTTGTGGAGAAGAAGACTCAGGCAGCTAGAGTCTAACTCAGTCAGCAGGCCACACACCACACAGCTAGAAAGGTGCAGACCAGGACGTGGGATAGGGTGGCCGGCTCTGGTGTCTCCATCAATAGTGTAACTCTAGGCAGTTTTTTAAATGATAGAAATATCTCATCTACATGAAATGTGAGTAATAAATGTTATACATGACTCGGCCATTCAGTTCTGGTTGCTAGTGCGTATTTAGCCTTGATTCCATCTACCCTGGATGGTTCCTTGCAGTTGCCTCAGAAGTCAGTGCTTCTGTTAAGTGCATCGGATAATCCTTCCTGAACCCCGGTCTCTCAGCCTCATGGTCATTCTCCCCCAAGCACTATAAATCTTTTGTCTTAGTTTGGGCCACCATTGTCCCCCTTCCTGGCCACGTGAGCCTCCAGATTGTTCTCTTCTCAGTCCAAGCTGACTGACCCACCCAAAGCCTCAGGAAGCTGGCTGGTTGCTCTCTGGGCCCACCTGTGAAGCAGCTTCTGTGAAACATCTCTGGCCTACTCTGCCCAGTCTCCTGTCCCCATCCCCCAATTTTTGAAAATACCTTCTCTGTCATGCAAAGCATGTAATTTCTACTGGAGTAGAAACACCAGACTCCTTCTTCTAGCCTGTAATAAGGGTGGGAGGTATCTCTCCAGCAGCAGTTCAGTTTTAGTCATTTGAGTGTTATTACAGCCTGCAAACACATTGGCAGGAAGTTGGCCAAACTCTACAGAGCCAATATCCACGTCCCTATTGAGTACATTGAAATCCGGTCTTATGGTGCCCAAGAAGGTAAGTCCACTAAAAGGAATGATTAGTGCATTGACCATGGAGAAATGTATCTTAAGTGACAGAAACATAGGTAGCGGGCAGTGCCTGTGGCTCAAAAGAGTAGGGCGCTGGCTCCATATACCAGAGGTGGTGGGTTCAAACCTGGCCCTGGCCAAAAACTGCAAAAAAGAAAAAACAAAAACAAACAAAAAACATAGGAAGTCAAGACTGGGTGAGACCATGGAGTGTTATTCCCTGACCATTTTTTTTAAAAAAAGAATAACAGTTAACTTTTAACTGTTTAAAATACTTTAGTTCTATACAATGGATGGAATTTCTTTTTATATATACTTAATGTTTGAAGATAGACTGATTCTTTTAAAAATGGCCTTTCACAATGTTCTTATAAATTAAATAAGGGAATAATGCTTTGTTGAGTATGATTAGTCTCTGGATAAATGATCAGTACTGTGGCCTCCTGATCGGTTTTCACTCTAGTGTGAGTTGACTCCTTCTGGTTCGGGAGCTGTGGATCTCCCATTCCCTGGTCTTAAAGATAAGGAAGCTGAGGCCTGGAGGGTTTACGTTTCCTGTTCCAGGCTCCCAGCTAGAGCTGAGACTCAAGCTCATGGTTCTTTGTCTGGCATGTAGCAGAAAAAGCCTAAGATTTGAAGTTAGGAGATCAGAGGTCAAAACCACCCTCTTCCAGGCTAGAGGAAGGAGTCTGGTGTTTCTCAAAGGGAGACAAGAGACAAAAGAGGAAAGAAAATTATTTTCATTGATGAAGGACTGAGACATGTCTCTGTAGCTGGGAAGAATCAGAAATGCCAAGGAAGGTGGGCTGCCTGGAGCAGGGGTCGGTAAACACTGACCCAGGGACTCCATGCATGAGAGGATGCTAGGTAGTTACCAGCTGTTCCCTTTTTGTCCATCTTTTAAGTGGCTGTCCTCTCTTCATGCCTCTTTCTGTCCTCATTAGCTCCTGATTCGATCGGTCAGCACCAGAAGCACGGCCCCCTCCCCTCACGAGTCTCAATAGACAGGAAAGGAGATGCTGGGTGGGGTGTGTAGCTAAGACCCACAGAAATGCTGCCCCCATGACCTCTGGGCCAGTCAGTGCGCTCAAAAATGATTCACTTTTGGACCTGGCTTTGACTTTGACAAATTCACCTGCAACCTCTCTGGCTAGGGGATTGGGTGGGGTGGATCTTAAGAGTCCCTTTCTTTTGGGACGGGCCGTCTTAACAGACTGAATGTCCTTGCTGTGTAGACGGGGATCACGGAGAGGGTGATGGGCAGTATCACAACCATGCTGACACTTGCTTCGTCCCAGGGGGATGGTCTCTACAAGGAGCTTGCAGGTAAATACAAGAAACCTTTGGGGAAAGGGTGATTGATTGTGCAGACTCCCCTCCCTGCGGTTGCTCCTAATTGAATTTAAAGGAGTTAAGTTAGGAAGAACGTCCAGGGCAAGGAATGAGATGATGAGGATGGCCATGACAATGACTGCCTGCCCTTTGCCGAGCACCTGACTGAGACCCAGCAGTAAGCTGGGCTTTGTGCACATTGCCTCATCCAGCCTCACATTAGCTCTCCAGCTAGACGCATTGCTCCGTTTTGAAGATACAGAAACAAAGACTCAGATTAGGTAACATGCCCAAGGTCCCATAGCCGGAAAGTGGCACATGTAAATCTACAACCCTGCCCTACTATCTCGTGATGCCTTTCTTTTGGGTTGGTGCCGCCTCCTTATGAAAATTTTCACTGGTGCTAGAGAACAGCTTTTCATAATCCCCCAGGAGCCTGGGAGTGCAATACAGCTGTGTGTACCCTGTTGCTGGCAGCCACCTCCTATTCATATTATGGTTCCACCAGGGTTCCTTACCAGTAAATTTTATGCTTCTTTTGAGGGGTACCCCCACGCTGAGACGGTGTTCAGGTAAGAAGAAGACTACTTGGTTTGATTCACATTATAAGACAAGAAGACTGGACTTTCTGGTTTCTAGGCCCCACTCCAGACCTTAGATTCTGGGGCAGGTGATGGGTTTCTTAGGGGATTAATTTTCCGGAGACACCGCTGGAGAGGATGCTGAGCCCTGATGCACACTCTGCTCTTCTCTAGACGTCAAGAGTGAGTATAAGGAGATGGAAAAGCTGCACCGGAGCCTGAGGGAGGTCGCCGAGAATGCACTGCTCAGGAGAGGCATGCAAGACTTCCTCCTGAGGGTGTCCCCCCGCAAGGTGGGGTCCCTCAACGCATAACTTCAGTTCTTGGGGCTTAGTGCCAAGGGAGTGAAAAATGAAGCCCAGAGCCAAGAATCAGAATTGCTCCTGTTTTGTGAAGTCTAATAAAAAACGTCTCCCTGCTATTGGAGCTTTATATATAATACAAAACTCAGTATGTTATTGCTTCTGACATAATTTTATTATCTAGCCAATAAAGAGTCATCTTGAATCCCTAGTGGAGTTTTAAAACTTTAGGACAAGAAACTCGTGGCTTACCAAAGAAAAATATCTAAACATCAAAAAAAACCTTTGATATTATGGGAAAAAATGTCAAAGCTTTAGGGACTCAATTCTATTTCCCATTTTAATGGGAGACTTTGGACAATGGATAACACTGTGTTTGGAAATCAACATGGGTTTAGGGGGCAGATGGTCAGAGGTCTGGTTTATACATTAGGGCAATATTTAATAGTATGTTAATTAATAACATACTGTTTCATTAAGAACATTCTTGGCTGGGAGCGGTGGCTCATGCCTGTAACCCTAGCACTCTTGGGGGCCAAGATAGGTGTATCATCTGAGCTGGGGAGCTCAAGATCAGCTTGAGCAAGACTGAGACCCTGTTTCTACTAAAAAAAAAGAAAGAAAAACTAGCCAGGCATTGTGGTGGGCACCTGTGGTCCAACAAGCTTCTCAGGAGGCTGAAGCAAAAGGATCATTTGAGCCCAGGAGTTGCCGTGCCCTATGACGCCATGGCACTCTACCTAGGTCAACAGTGAGACTCTTTCTCAAAATATATATATGTTAATAAAATAACATTCTTAAGTGAAATAGACTTTTTTAAAAACTGCAAGCACATGATGGTGAAAAATGCAAGAGTTATGAATATGGTTTGGTGCCACTGCTGAAGTTCATGAGAAGGCGTAAGTGGCTGTACCCAGTTTTGCTTTTGCACCTTAACTGGAAGTGTCCTGGTAAAAAGTGTCAGACTGATAGTGACATGAGTCTAGAACAGAAGTTTGGACTGATGCCATAATAGAAGAAAAAACTTAAATACCAAAGGCAAAATAAAAAATGTTCAGAAATAGGAAACAGATTCAGGACGAAGCGTTGCTGGCTCAGGAGGTTAATATGAGACACAAAAGTCTTTCATTGTGACCCTGAGTGTATGTAGTCCAAGTGTTACACCATGGGTTCAAAGTCACAGCAGATCCGTCTCCCCAGAAAGGGCAACTGAATAAAATGATGCAGAGATACAAGGCCAGAGTTCAGGGGGATGCCTCGATTCTACGGGAAAACTCAAGAGAATGTGCATTGCTCAGGAGACCGGGAGATGGGCAGGATCCGCCTGGAAAAACAATGCTTTTGGAGCACAATTCTAAATGCCTACACAGTATTTTCATGTATACATGTGATACTGGACTTTCAGGTTCTTGGTCTTGGTGAGTTGAAGAATAAATCCGTGGACCACAGATCAGTAGCAAGACAGAATTTATTTACAGAAAAGAATACAAAAACACCAAAGTTTCTAGTAGGGAGAGAAAACCCAAGTCGAGAGAGAAAAGCTCTCTCTGTCTAGCGATGTATATAGGTGCATGGGTTCCTTCTATATGAGGCCAGGAAATGGATAGACACAGTCCCGTCTGCTGGGGGAAGGTGAATGACTGTACTAATGAATGGACATAGTTCCGTCCGCTGGGGGAAGGTGAATGAATGTACTAATGAATAGACATAGTTTTGTCAGTTGGGGGAAGGTGAATGAATGTACAAATGAATGGACACAGTCCATTCACAGAACTGAGGCCTAGGAAACTTACATGAAATTGACCTAGGCATAGGAAATGGGGGTTCCTATTTAGTCATAAGTGTAAAGGGGAAGGAGACACCAAGGTGCCGGTGTCTTCCCCAGCAGTTGTCTGGTCCCTTTGGCTACTGGAGCCTCTGGTGGTGGGGGGAGGCTTCCCCGCCTTGCCTACGCTCCAGCCCGCTGGTTCCTCTGCTGGCTCCCCCTGCGCCAACACAGCTAAGGAGGCCGCGGGGCCTCCAGCCCCGCTCAGCTGAGCTGGCTGGGGCACCATCTGTCCTGTATCACATGCACTATCATTTATTAAATCACTATGTTATTTTTGGACATTTAGTGATGCTGTTTTTCTCCATTTTAAATAACAGCATAGAGAATATTTGTATAGATTAATATAAATCTCTTATTTGTACTCCTGGTATTTTTTTCCTATAGGTTAAACTTTTAGGACTTCAGTTACATGGCTCCGTGCCTGTAGCACAGTGGTTAAGGCATCAGCCACATACACCAAGGCTGGCGGGTTTGAACCCAGCCTGGGCCAGCTAAACAACCATGACACCTGCAACAAAAAAAAAAATAGCTGGGCGGTGTGGCAGGTGCCTGTAGTCCAGCTATTTGGGAGGCTGAGGCAAGAGAATGGCTTGGGTCCAAGAGTTTGAGGTTGCTGTGAGCTGTGACGCCAGGGTACTCTACCAAGGGTGACATAGTGAGACTCTGTCTCAAAATAAGGAATTCTGTTACAGAGTCTAAGGGCATTTTAAAGTTTCAAGTTATTTTTCAGAAACATTGTCCACTTATTAGCTGGGATGGGAGTTTCTGTGTCACTGATCCATGACCCAAAATGGATATTACCCTTTTCTCCTGTAGGTTAACGGGATCTGGTTTTTGAGTGTGGTCTAGCATTGCTGGGTTGTTAGTGACCTTGAACTTTTTTCATGTTAGTTTGAATTGCTTCTATTTAAATGGTCTTTCCAGGATCTTTTCTTTTAGAAATCGTCACCTTCTGGTTGACATTTTGCTTTGAAAGAAAAACAGAATTGCAATCATAGCATGAAGAGCCCCCATAGACACTGTATGAACTTGTTAACATTTTGCTACATTTGCTTTATTATTGTTTTCATACCTGTAATGTGTGTTTGTGCTGTACTTTAGCTGAATGATTTCAAAGCAGGTTGCATAGGTCATGTCCGTTTACCCCTTAACATTTGGGGGCATTCCATAAAAACAAGTCTATTCTTTCACATAACCCCAGGACGATGATAAAATTCAGGAAATTTAACTTTGATACTACACTACCCTCCTGTCTGCAATCCACATTCACATGTCATCAGTTGCTCCAGTTATAGCCTCTTTAACGACATTTTCCAGAATAGCATCCAGGCCGGGATCATATATTGCATTTGTCACGTCTTTTTGATTCCTTTAATCTGAAACAGTTCTTCAGCCTTTGTCTTTCATAACACAGACAACATTTTTGAGGAATACAGGCCAGCTCTTTTATAATATTTGGATTTGTTTGCTATCTCTTCCTGATTAGGTTTAGAATAGGCATCTTTGGCTAAAACAGCCATATAAGTACTCCCATCCTTTTTTAATAATAATAAAAAAAAAAGACATTGGAATTTACTGCTGATAGATTGACAGCGAGGGAGGAAACGAAACACTAAAGTGGATACAGTCTATCAGGGGCGCAGAGGTGGGTCCCTAAATCTCTGCCTTGTGGGGTGGTCTTTGTAGCCCATGGGCCAGCGTGTTGGACAGAGAGGAGGACCACAGGGAACCAGGTTGTCAGTCTTTTAGGCCTAGAACATCGCCTGTCTGTGGCTGCCAGTGATCAGGGTGGCACTGCCAAAGATATTTTTTTAGAAGTGGGTGGAGGAGTTAGAGAAGGGGGTTGACCCTTAACTCCATGCCTGTGGCGACTGGGAGGCAGATCCCCAAGTGTTTCAGGAAGGCCAGGTGGCTATCTGAGAGCACAGGGAGAGACAAGAACTTTGGCCTTTGCAGTTCAGGAGAGGAACCTCCAGGGCTGAGACGGTCGGGGCGCCCTCTCTCATGACCAGTGTCCTCCTCACACCCTTCCTGCTCCTAGAAGTTTCCCTGCAGCTCTCACACACCCTCCTCTGGGCACTCCGACCTTTCCCACCACCAGTGGAAAACTCCAGAGCACAGGCTTTGACCTGAAATTAACAGAGGGAGACTCTCCTCTGAGCGGTGTGTCAACTCCAACGTGGGAGGAGCGAATCCTAATTCCTCTCCCCCAGTAAGAACTGTGGCTGTACGGATTCGCTGTGAGCAGGCATATCTCTCCAAAGCAGAAATTATTATTATTCATTTGAGAGGCACGCTGTCTTGTCCCTGAGAGAGAGAGCTTACTCTTGGACTCTGTTTCTTCTCGGTGTGACTGTGCTAAGGTGTCTGGCCTCCATCCTGCCAGGCTGCTATCACGCAAAAGCTGCCTCTTGAACCAAGTCGGGCTCTGTATCATCCTACCAGGCCGTGCTTCTGGTAGCTTCCTTTGTAACTGCACCCGACCAATATAGCTCAACTTCAAAGTAACAAAGTTGTCAGTTCTTCAGTTGTCATCCAGGTTGAAGGTCATATAACTGAGTGTTCCCAGATGAACCAAGCCTTGCTCTCATGGAGGAACTTAAGTGCTGGGACCCAGGAGTAGGGACTGAATTAAGATGAGGACACCATACCGCAAGATCCACAATCCAATCACATCCAGCCCTGGCACATGGCAGCATCCAATCATATCATGGCTTCTTGCATCACCTACTTGCAGGGTCCAATCAGATCATGCCATATTACCCTATGCTTGCAAAACCAGCCCAACTGTCTTGCTCCGGGACTCTGCTGGTTGGGAAGAATCCTCAGTGTGCTTCTTTCTTGTGCTGAGTAATAAACCCTCTGTGTGTTAACCAGCTTGTCTGTGTGTGTTGGCCTGATACCCATCAAGAGAACAAACCCCTCTGGGTTTCTCCCTGGAGATTCTTTTATCCTGCCCAGTTCCATAAGTCACAAATTCATAAACTCTGGCTCATTCATATTCAGTTCTAATCTCTACCTAAGAAAGCAGGGAAATGATCATTTTAGACTGCATATCATCGAAATTATAATGATAAAAAAAATGTCCTCACCAAACATCGTAAGTGTATGTGTTGTTTCTGTAGCCTGTCATTACCTGACCATGCTGGTTAACTGAGGTGCTATTAAAATACAGCAACATCGGGGGGCTGTGCTCAGTGGTTAGGGCACTGGCCCCATGTAGCAGGGGTGCCAAGTTCGAACCTGGCCTGGGCCTGCCAAACAAACAAATAAATAAATTAATTAATTAATTAAAATAAAAAAATAATAAAAATTAAAAAAACTACAGCAAGATCCCATTTCCACATCAGTGAGACAATGCGAAAGGAAGCCCTGGTTTTCTTTTTTTTTTGAGACAGAGCCTCAAGCTGTCCCCCTGGGTAGAGTGCTGTGGCATTACAGCTCACAGCAACCTCCAACTCCTGGGCTCAAGCGAGTCTCCTGCCTCCACCTGCCAAGTAGCTGGGACCACAGGCGCTGCCACAACGCCTGGCTATTTTTTGGTTGCAGCTGTCATTGTTGTTTGGCGGGCCCGGGCTGGGGATTCGAACCCACCACCTTAGGTGTACATGGCTGGCGCCTTAGCCGGTTGAGCTATAGGCGCCGAGCGGAAGCCCTGGTTTTCATGTTTTGAAAGCTTTGTCCATGAGCAATCGCTATTACCAGCTGACCTTTGGTTCTTCTGTTTCTTTTCCATTTCTTCTTATACCAATTGAATTACCCGGAATAGTGAGGCTTGTGCCTCTTTCTTTTCTTCTTCTAAATACCATATCGTAACCCAGCATGCCCACCCCCTTCTCTCAAGCGCACAGTTTAATCTGGTTAGGGACAAAGAGAAAATAGATAATGATCCGTGAAATCCAGATAAAACTGTGTTCCAGATACCCTCTGTGGTTAACTACTTTAAATCTCTATTTTAAAATATCGCCACACAGTCTCTGTAAGAGTTTTTTTCACCATTTATGTTCCTCCTGGAAGAAATGTGGGTTCTTGCTGCTGCAAAGGGGACAAATAGGTGACCTGATTTTTTTTCTTATGGCATCGTTATAGATGAAAAGGCAGATTTTGCCTCTAGTTAGAACACAAGAAAAGGCCGTATTTAGGGGGTAGGGGTGAAGCAGATGACTGTGCCTGACACTCAGACTCTCAGGAAGCTGGTTTCTCTGTCTTTCTCTTTCCTCCCTCCCTCTCTCTCTTCCTCTCTTCCTTCCCTCCTTTTCTCTCCCTTCCTCTCCCCACCCCCTTTCTCTCTCCCTCCTCCTCTCTCTCTCCTTCTTTATCTCTCTCTTCCCCCCCCCCCACCTCTTTTTATCTTTCTTCCTCTCCCTTTCTCTCTTCCTCTATTGTTCTCTCTCTCCTTCAGGAAAATCAAAATGTGGTAAAACAAAGAGGTTTGCAATGGGCAGGGTGGCTTACGCCAGTAATCCTAGCACTCTGCGAGGCCGAGGCAGGTGGATCACTTAAGTTCAGGAGTCTGAGACCAGCCTGAGCAAGAGTGAGACCCCATCTCCTCTAAAAATAGGAAAACTAGCCAGATGTTGTAGCAGGTGCCCATAGTCCCAGCTACTTGGGAGTCTGAAGCAAGAGGATCGCTTGAGCCCAGGAGTTTGAGGTTGCTGTGAGCTATAATGCCACAGCACTCTAGGGGAAAAAAATAAAAGAAAGATGTTTGTAAAAATCTGGCAGAAATCTTGAAGACTCTGGAATTACCAGTATCTTAAAAAGAGTTCAAGATAAGTTAAAAATTCCTACTCACACCCGCCTCGTGTGGAGTCAATATTAGAAAGCAGTCATTAATAACAATTAAGGGTGGCATTTAGCCACGTACTTCTTTACATCTTACTGAAACTTCAATTTCTGTCATTTTGAAAATGACATTTATTTACTCTATTTTGCTGTACCTTAAGGCATAGATCTCAATTTTGGTTGTGCTTTCTGGAAAGCTTCCTGAACTCCCATGCCCACGTGGGTCCCGCTTCTCACGCCAATCTAGTAAGAATCTCTGAGAGGAGAACTCATACATCAATTATTTCTTAAAATCACTGCTCTGTGATAAGGCAAATTTAAATTCTAAAACCCCATAGGCTGCATACGTTGGAGACCCTCAAATGCACAATAGTTCTCCTGTAATCCCCAGACTCCGTAGCCCGACCAAGAATACATTACGTTGTTGACAGCCTACTGAGAATGGTGAGATGGCAAGCGCCTCCCTTCCTAAGGGTGAGGTTTTGGGCCAGGAAAGAAGAGAGAGTAGCCTGTGCACGGGCAGGGTAAGAGATTAAAGCAGAGAGAGGGGAGGCAAGAGGAGGGAAAATAGGGACAGAAGAGAAACATCCAGTCAGGGCCCTTGGTTCAAGCTCTCTTAACCCAGCACACTTGCATTTTGCTGGTTCAAAATCTCTCCTCCAAGGTTAATTCAGCAGGAGAGGGGAGGGGAGGGAAAGGCCAGGGCTCGAGTTGCTTTCCCAGAGGTTGGAGCTGAAGTAGAGAAAGAAGGGATAGAGAGGCCTTTACCCCACAGACCTGCAAAGAATGGAGGCCACCCCAGAAGCCCCCAAATGAGCCTCTCCCACCAGTGGCCACATCTTTTTCCTTACTGTTACCTGGTTACCAACTTCATGCCTGGGCAGCAAGTCTTTACTTTAAATTCTCTCTGTTCAAATACAAGATATGGCTTCAGAATGATTCCTTGGTAGCTGGGGCAGGAGGGGAGGTTTGGCTTAGGAGAGAGGGTACTAGGTTGGGCCCAGCCACCATGACCAGACAGGAAGACATATGTGTGGGTGGGGGTTCTGCCCTCGGTGACAGGGGCTATTTCCCCCATGGGGAGAACCAAGGCCAAGTCTGTCTGAGCCTGCTCCATTGTGGACATTGGGAGGTGCAGGGGGAAACTTAGAATCTCAGGTCTGGAAAGAAACTAGAGGTGGTCCAGTTACCTTAGAATCATGGCTAGTCTCTAAAAGAGGTAGTGAAGGGAGGGGGCCAAAAATACCCCCACCAGCAGCTACAAGTGAGCAGTGGCTGATCCTGTGACAGGCATGGGCCTTCCCTGAGTGACATGGACCATGATTGAAAAACAAAAGCAAACGAATACAGATATGTCCCATGTGTTTGAACATAGGCATGCACGTAGGGATTGCTTGAGCTATAACTGCCCCCCCCCTTTTTTAAGTGTTAAAAGTGCGGCTCCCCTGGGTACAGAGCTTTAGAAATACTGGCAGTAGGCCAGCATGCAACGGACCGAATCAGACCTGAGACTGTAGCTCTCTGGCTGCAAGAGAAATCTAAGCTGCCTGGGAAAGGGAATATGTACACTCCCTGTTGTAAAATATAGACCTCAACTATAAGGCAGTCAGATACATCGTAGATTCTTTCCCAGTGGGGAGAAAACAATTCATGTGTTGTTCACACATCCCCTACAACCTTTCTATCCTTTGTTTATAACAAAGTAAAAGAAGTCGTCTTTCCATTCGGAATTTAGAAATTGCTGTCTTTCTAGAAATGGAAATTAGTGGGGCAGCTCCCAGAGATGGAGTTGGTGCAAGGTCAGAATCTGGTCTGTCATGCATGTTCCTGAGTCAGCTTGGGCTGCAAGAACAAAGCATTGCAGACTGGATGCCGTCAATGACAGAAATTTATTCTCTTGTAGTTCTGGAGACTGGAAGACTGAAATTAAGGTCCTGGCAAGGCCGTTTTCTTGGAGGCCTCTGTCCTTGGCCGGTAGACGGCCGCCTTCTCCCTGTGTCCTCACATGGCTGCCCCTCTGCATGTGTGTCTGTGTCCGAATCCCCTTTTCTTCTAACAAAAACCCGTACTATTGGATTAGGGCCCATCCACGTGACTTCATTTACCCTTAGTTATCTCTTTAAAAACCCTGTCTCCAAATACAGTCCCATTCTGAGGGATTGGGATGTAGATCTCTAACACACAGCTTTTGAGGGGACAAAAATTCAGCCTGGTCTTTTCAAAACCAAGAGAGGCGCAGAGCAGGTGCGGGCAAGGCGTGGCTGCTGCCCCTGCAGTTCCAGAACATGATCTTTACTGCGTCAGCCCCACCTGCTGACCAAGGCTGGTGGGCACTGCCAGGTAGAAGCAGTCTCCCTCCAAGAAAGCTTGTATTCTAGCAGGGCCAAAGGGTGATCTAATAAGCCAAAAATACACCTATGGAGAGGTACAAAGAGCCAAGGGGCTTCTTGGGGGGTGGGGGTAAGCAGAGGGAGCTTGGCACCTGGCAGCTGAGCCTCATCCTGACAGCAGTGGCTCTGGGAAACAGTGAGCCAAGTCTGGCTGCAGGCTCCACAGTCAAGTCCAAGGCCTCTCACTCTGTGGTGAACTCCACTCTTCTGCAAAGGGTCATGTTCTTGGTGTCAAAAGGATGAATGAAGAGGTTCTGAGTCAAAACGAAACTTGCATAAATCAGAGAGTGAGAGGACCCCAGAGTTGTGTTTCCCCAGGCTCCCAAGAGCTGGTCCCTTGGCGTCCCCCCAAGTCTGTCTCCCTGGAAGGGTAGGGTTCTCAGATGAGGAGCTTTGCAAAATCAACGCATCTCCACCCCTTTCCTTCTTCCCCCTACAACATCTTATAAGTCCAGTTCCTTCCAGAAGCAGGAAATGTATGATATTTTGCAAACACGAATGCATTTAGAGGTCTCTACCATTTCATCCTGGGCGTGGGGAAGATCAGTGCTTCTTGAACTTTACAGGCATGTGCACATCACCAGGAATCTCCTTTAACTGCAGGCTCTGAGTCAGCAACTCTGCTGCTTCTCTGGCCAGGGCCCCGCTGCTTAGGGCAGCCAAGGGGAAGACAACGTCAAGAGCCCAGATCCAGATCCTGCCCCTGCCTAGGGTGCTTGGACAAATGTCCTCATTCTTTGGGCCATGGCTTCCTCATCTCGAAAGTGAGGGAGTTGATGTTGCTGAACTCAGTGGCCCTCCTGGCTCACATCCTACAGACTAACTTGAAATCTGCCAAAGGTGTAAACAACGAAACCAGAAGGCCAGGGCAGGTGGCTGCACCCGGTAGCAGCGACTCCCAGAGGATGCCATGTAAATAGCACTCCCGGATTTGTACCGTGGAGCATCTCCGGGTTACCAGGCAGACCTTCCTCTCTCTGTTCATTGCTTTCACTCTAGAGGTCCTGCAAAAGTTCCCTTCCGTGTAGAATAAATTGGCAATTCTTAGGAAAACTGCTGTATGCTTGAAGGATTCTGTGTTCCTCCAACATCCTGCTGATGACAAGTCCCCTGACTCCCTGAGAAGCACTCTGTGCTCTTCATCAGAAGGATCAGGCATAAAGAAGGCCTGGTGCCTGGGAGGGAACTTGGATCCCCTGTGCCTCTGAGCGAGTGCCAAGCTACTCTAGTAACGTGAGACTGCAGGCTGCAGTGTGCGGGGGCCGAATACAGGACTGTTAGTGCTAAAGGCTGGGAAGCCTCCGGGGCTCGCAGAGGCCAAGGGTGTGGGCTTGGCATGTCAGCACCTGGATGCCTGGGCTTTAACACTTGGCAGCGGGCCCTGGGCTCCTGAGACACTGCTGCCGGCCTGCAGACCAGCCGTGTGGAGTGAAGTGAAGTCTGTGCCCAACTTTAGGGGATATGGTGGGCAAAGGACCCCTCAGCGAAGAAAACAGAGAAAGAGGCCTTGGTCCCAGGAACGATGGTTTCCAAAGGAGGGGTCCGTCAATCCACAAGCCACAGTCAGCAAACGTGAGTTGGAAGGGGCTAAAGAATACATCTGGAAGAATCTCTGGCTGATCTGGGTCACGCCTGCTGGGATCACAGGCTGTATGGAGGGCTGTGGAGGGAGATGAGGCTGGAGGGGCTTTCTCTCCCTTCTTCTGGGGCAGTGGACAGGACTCCAGGAATAGGACTGGCTGGAGAGTCAATGCCACTGCCATGTACATGGTGCCTGCTGTGCGCTGGCTTCATCAGGGACCCTAGGGATGTGGGGACGCCAGGGCGGAAGGGCTGTTACCACTCAGGAGCAGTTTCCTGGC
This sequence comes from Galago senegalensis, assembly GCA_963575145.1. NCBI lineage: Eukaryota > Metazoa > Chordata > Mammalia > Primates > Galagidae > Galago > Galago senegalensis. Next base: position 54,992 of record CAUYTI010161430.1, read on the forward strand.
TCCGTCTCTGCCTCCAGCTGAGATCTGGTTGTCCGGGTCCTCAGCAGCTGCCCTGTGCTCACTCATTCAAAGGACTGGAAGAATTTCCAGAGACAGACAGTGAGATTCACAAGCCTGCTCTTTATGTGTGCCAGAATCCTGGTGCATGCAGTCTGCTCTACCAGGGGCGTGTTGGCATGTGTGTGGCAGAGCCAGCACGTGCTGGGAGGTGGCCAGACACACCCACCCCAGAGAAGGGAAAATCTGACCTACAGCACAGAATGTGCCCTCCCCCTTGCCGGAGGCCCTTTTTTGCTTATGTCAGTGCTTCTTAGGGAACAGACAATTATACCCAGCAGGACTTGATGTTAACCCACTGTCTTGAACTTCAACTTGAGTTTTACATGCATAATAAGTTGCAGTGGGAATTGGGGAATTGGAGAAACTACTGAAGTAGGACTGAATCTACCCTGACAAGCACACGCCTGTGTGTGCACACTTTCCAAGGACCACACTGGGGGGCACAGGGATGCCACACTGCAGTGTGGGCCACTTCCTGTATTCTGAACCTCCACTGCCTCCCAGGGCAGCCCCCAGGGATGGTGAGCAGAGAGGCATCGCTGGAAGGCTCTGTGGAATTAGTGGACAGATTATTCTGCCAGTTTCTTCTCTTCTTCTTCTTTTGAGTGAGAGATAGGACCTGTAGTCTCATGAATACTGAGAAGCAACTTCTCTGAGACTGCCCCGCAGACTCCCCTTGAACTGGCATTAGCCCAAAGGATGGTACATTGTATACTAATATTTGTGTATTAATGTATTTGTGCATCAATCATGTCTTTTATTTTATGTGTTCTGAAGTGTGGACATCTAGGATCTTGCTGACCCTGGAGGTATAGCCAGTTCCTAGGGATGTTAAAAACTTTTCCTTAAGCCAAGCACACTTTGCAAATGCAAATTAACCAATCCAGAGCCCATAGTCCCAGATTGGAGTGGAAAAATAGCTCAACATAGAAATTTATACTCAAATTATCACTCAAGGTTTGGGATGGTTGTATTCCACCTTAGATGTGCTCCATCAAGAAAAGGAAATAGATTAAGAAAGAGAGGCAGAGGCTCGGCTCCTGTGGCTCAAGTGGCTAACGCGCCAGCCACATACACCTAAGCTGGCAAGTTCAAATCCAGCCCGGGTCTGCCAAACAACAATGATAGCTGCAACCAAAAAGTAGCCGGGCGTTGTGGTGGGCGCCTGTACTCCTGGCTACTTGGGAGGTGGAGGCAGGAGAATTGCTTGAGCCCAGGAGTTAGAGGTTGCTGTGAGCTGTGATACCACCACACTCTACCCAGGGTGAAAGCAAAAAAAAAGAAAAAAGGCAGAATGTTTAAAGCACAGCCCACAACCCAACGCAGAATCAAAACAAAGTAGATGGCAAATCTCTGCACAGTAGCCATGAACTACGTGAAGAGAGTAATCAGTCCAGCAGGAAGCAAATCAGAAAGGTTGGAGTAGTAAATATAGAAAGATAAAACTCACAGGTTATCTGATGTATTTGGCTGTATTGAGAAGAGACTCAGTTAGATGAAAGAGACTTAATTTTGATGAAAAGAAATAATTATTTCTTGAATAATTAATTTTTCATCAAAATAAGCATCTTATTTTGATGAAAATAACCTTTTATTTATTTATTTATTGAGACAGATTCTCACTCAGTCACCTTGGGTCGAGTGCCCTGGCATGATAGCTCACAGCAACCTCAAACTCTTGGGCTCAAACGATCCTCTTGCCTCAGCCTCCTGAATAGCTGGGAGTACAGGTGCCTGCCACAATGCCCAGCTATTTTTAGAGACAGGGTCTCGCTCTTACTCAGGCTAGTCTTGAACTCCTGAGCTCAAGCAATCCACCTGCCTTGGCCCCCCAGAGTGCTAGGATTACAGGAGTGAGCCACCATGCCTGGCCTAGGAAAATAACATATTATGGAAGAAAATATTCCACACAGCTTGGCTGTGAATAGTATTTACATAATCAGAGTAAAGTACACTGAAAAATATCCCCAAAAGGTGTGCTATGGCTATCCCAGAAGGCCTGAGAAGGCATGTTTATGGGTGGGAGACAGAGCTAAAGCGAGCTCACCCTCTTTTCTACTGTTGGAATAGACAATGCATAAAACTAGAAAGAAAGAACTAGCAGTGTAAGTGTATTATTTAGAAACGTGGAGATTAACATAAAAAGCAACAGCAGAAGGGTTAGAAGTGGGTGCCCATGGGAAACAGGCTGTGGGTTTGAGAGGTTAGGGAGTTCTTACTTTCATAATAAGCCTCGTGGAACTATTTACTTATTTAAAAAATTATTAAAATGCATGTATGCATAACTTTGATAAATATGAGATCTAAATTAAAAATATAAAACCTCTGCTTTGCAGTAGCCATGAGATGTATCATTTCTCAGGAAGAAAGAGAAAGAAATTGTATCTCTTTATATTCCGATTCCTCACTCTTTCCCTCCATCTCCTCTTTCTTTTCTCCTTCTTGCGCTCTCCTTTTTAATTTATTTGCCTTATTTTTCTTTCTTGTATCTCCATCATTCTTAATTTCTCTTCATCTTTCTAAATTTTTTTTTTTTTTTTTGCCAGGGCTGGGTTTGAACCTGCTACCCCTGGTATATGGGGCCAGTGCCCTACTCCTTTGAGCCACAGGCGCCTCCCATCTTTCTTCCTTTTTTATGTCTTTCTGGCAAATGTGCAGCTGAAATACCTTTATTAGTATTACCGATTATGTTACTGAATATAATATTTCCTGGTTTTAGTTCTTACTATTAAAAGCATGGGTGGGATGTTCTTTCCCTCCCCCAACCAAAGCAAACTAAGCAGGGAAGTCGCTTGTAAGTAATTTGTATCAAAGTGGAGGAAGTTTTCCTATAAAGGTACATTTGGACTTAGGAAGTATCTCAGAGGTCACTGGGGCCAGCCAGTGACTCAGTGTAGAAAACCTCTCTGTGGTTATTTCTCTCCAGTTCAGATTACCCAGGCTCTGATGGAACCACATTAGTGGGAGGGAATTTCCACTGAGCAGCCCAACGGGGTACCTGGGTCCAGACAGCTCGATGGTGAACAAGAGCTTCCATATGGTAAGTGGAATTAGGCTACTCCCTCCAAGATAGTTTAGAGAAGACCTAACCTCTCCCTGTGACAGCCCCACATATATCTGAAAACACAAATCATGCCCTGTTGAGTCGTTTCTCCTCTGGGCTGAACACTGCCCTGTCCTGTCACCCTGCTGAGTTCTTCTAACTTGTGACTAAATTTTTCAATCTGTATTGAACCTGTGATTCCCCTCAATGCACAGCTCAATGCACATAACATGTAGGCTATGTTGTGTAGCCTACATTTTTCCGCTCATTGTATTAATGCAGCCTAAGTTTTGAAATCCTAAGTTGATTATCCTAAACTAAAAATCTAAAATCTGAAATGCTCCCAAATCCAAAACTTTCTGAGCTCTGACATGACACTTAAAGGAAATCCTCATTGGGACATTTTAGATTTGGGATTAGTTAATTAGGGATCCTGAACCAGTATCCAAAAAAATCTAAAATTCAGAACACTTCTCTCGTCCCAAGCATTTGGGACAAGGGATACTCCATTTGTAGCTGATTCCTCAACTCTGATTTACATCAACCTCAAAGTCACAAAAAATGTGATATTTTTTCTTATGCACTCCAGAGAATCCTTGCATCCCATATCTTTTGTGTGGGAGGTACGTTTTTCCAGCATTGGTGTCTGTTTTACACTTATCCCATTAAATCTCTTCTTAAGAGCTTTGGCTCAAAGTCTCACCCTGTTTTGAGATGTTTCTTATGATTCACTTGAGTGAACATGTTTGGCTACCAATTACAAATTGCTCACATTAAAATTATTTCATCATCTAATTCTCAAACACATTTTACATCATCTCAGCTCTGAGACAGATCCCTTCAAAGGGCGCCCTGGGTTGTTGAACTTGACAACATAAGGAGCTCCTGGTAAGCCTTGATCTTGGGTCTTGAACGTGACAGGGTTATCTACTTCACTGTGGATAACAGGCCCTTACAGTCCTGGACCAATGTCAGAAAACCTAGGCTGTCCATGTCATCCATCATTCCCACACCTTCTGGGAAATGAATTAAAATGTGCCGAGCTCATCAGGATGAAGCAGATGGTTGGGTGGGTTCCACGATGGAGCAGGGAGCTCCACAAGGCAGAGGCTCTTGATCTTGCTGTCTTGGACTCAGCGCCAGCTGTCAGCAGCTGGACACTGGAGAGAGAGCGATGTCGTGATTAATACTCCATTTGTCAGGGGCTGTCAGCTCTGAAAAATAACAATGGCTGACATTTGAGATGTGCTCTAATGTTTGCTAAGCACCTCCCGCCATAATCACCCTTGAGAGGGGAAGGCCAGGAAGTTGTAACTTGGTGTTAGAGACATGGAAACTCAGACTCTGAGAGGCTTGGTGGCTTGCCCACCTCCACAGACCTGGAGAGGGTGCAAGTGGGAGTCAGGATCAGGCCTCATGGCTTAGAATCCAGGCTGCGTTCCACAAGGCATCTCTGGGGTCTACCTGCTAGTAAGTGTGGATCCATCACCTGCCTGGGGCCTGTCCCTGGACTAGATGCTGAAGGGGACACCCGAGAGTGCACCACATGCATCTGGCCCTCCCAAGCTCATAGCAACTCGAAGCACTCTGTCAGGCCCCTGAGTGAGTGCTCGGCCCCTGAGCACAATGTCCGTCTCAGGAAGCTGGGAAGAAGCAAGGTCAGGCCCAAGCTACCCTGGATGGGTGAATTCAACCTTCAAGGTGGTGGTGGAGGGTGGAGAGTGAGTGAAGCTCAGTAGGTGGGCACATGGGAGGGATGAGATGGGACATAACCAGCGTCTCTCCAGCACACACTGTATGCCAGGCATTGTTCTAAGCATTTGGAAGCATCAGTGAGCTGCCTTCCCGGAGCCCCTGTCTGAATAGACAGTAAATAATAAGTTAGTAAACGAAGCTGAGAGTGTAGGAAGATGGAAAAAGGTGAATGTGGGTAGCAGTGTTCAGTAGGACCCTTTGAGAAGGTGACATATGAGAAAAGACAGAAGGAGGCAAAAGATTAGTTGTGCAAACATCTAGGGGAATCACTCCAGGAAGGCAGAACAGTCAGCCCAAGGCCACCAGGAAAGGACCTGCTGGTGTGAATGGTACTGGCCCAGAGTACAAGTCAATAATCAGACCCAGTACACATATTTAAAATTGCTTAACCTCCCTAGTCATCAGGGAAATGGAAATTAAAATCACAATAAGATGCCTCTATGCAGCCACCAGAGAGGATAAAGTGGGAAAAATAAACATGACACATTGACAAGGACATGAGGGATCACAGCACTCACCCACTGCTGCAGAGAGCATGAACTGGTACAACCAGTATGGAAAATTCTTTGGCACTGTCTGCTGAAGCTGAACACAAGAGCACACAGTGACCCAGCAATTCCGCTCTCAGGTATGTGCCCGAGAGAACGGCCACGCGTTCATCAGAAGACACACACACACAGATGTTCACAGCAGCAGCATTTAACACAGTCTAAAACTGGAAAGTCCCCAAATGCCCATAAATAGGAGAGAGGGCAAAAGCCAAGCCATGGAATTCTCACAGCTGTGAGAATCAGTGAACTACTGCTAAACATGGCCAGAGTCATTCACAAACCTGATGTTAAAAAAAGCTAGACATGTACTGTAGGAGTTCATGTACATGAAGTTCAAGAACAGGCAAAAATAGTCCATGGTGGTAGAAGACAGGGCAGTGATTCCCCTGGGGTGGAGAGCTGGTCACCAGAAAGGGACACAAAGGGGGCATCTCAGGTGCGCAGAATGTTCCCCTCTTGCTCCAAGTCCTGGTTTCACAAATCTATCTACTCCATTTGTTAAAAAACGTACACATTGTACAATTATGATCTGTCCATTTTACTTTAGGTATTTTAAGCTTTTTAGTGTTTTTTTTTTTTTAAATAAAGATTTCTGTTAGAGGGGGAAAACAAGAAAACAAAGTCAGGCCTCAGATGTGGTTTTGAGATACACCAGCAGAAGCATTGTGGGGGATGGGTGGCGCCTGTGGCTCAAGGAGTAGGGCTCCGGCCCCATATACCGGAGGTGGTGGGTTCAAACCCGGCCCCAGGCAAAAACTGCAACAACAATAATAACAAAAAAGCAGCTTGGGGCCCTTTAGACTGCAGTTTCCCACTCTTATGCCCTCCCCACCCCACCCCCAGCTGAGATTCTCAAGGATGGTGCTGGGTCTAACTCATGTTTGTAGAAACATTTCTAATACATTGCACAAAGGTACAAACTAACTCATTGCGTGAAGGTACATAGCAGATGTTTGTTGAATGAATGACTGAAAGTATGGAAGGAATCCTCACATAGGTAGATGCCCCAGAGGGAAAAGATGGTTGTGGACGTTGTATCAAGAGGCCAATGTTCTGACCTTCAGTTTCAGCCCTGCTCAGTTTCTCCATATAGAAACAGAGGAGGAGGCTCGGTGCCTATAGCTCAACTGGCTAAGGCGCCAGCCACGTACACTTAAGGTGGCGGGTTTGAATCCCCAGCCTGGACCCGCCAAACAACAATGACCGCTGCAACCAAAAAATAGCCGGGCGTTGTGGCGGGCGCCTGTGGTCCCAGCTACTTGGGAGGCGGAGGCAAGAGACTCGCTTGAGCCCAGGAGTTGGAGGTTGCTGTGAGCTGTAATGCCA